>JAOXYA010077545.1:0-11417 GCA_028565675.1 Sorex palustris
TTTGTAGTGCTACAAATTAAAGAAATCTCTCACCAAAGTGGGCAAAAAAGAAACCAGTGCAAGGGGCTGGAGAGATAACACAGCAGGCAAGACACTTGCCTTGCACAACAACTGATCTGGGTTCAATCTCTGGCAACCCATATGGTCCTCCGAGGCTGCCAGGAGTCATTTCTGAGTGTAGAGTCAGGAGTACCCCTGAGCATCACCGACTGTGTCCCCCACACCAAAAATAAATCATTGGAGTTGTTCCCTTCCTTACCTCATCTTTCTCACAGTCTTCATCAATCTCAAATACATGATTGGGAATCTTCTCTGGTCTCAGAGATTTGCTGCAAATGCAAGAGAACTGTTAGTCATTGGAGAGAACAGACTTAACAATACCCAAAGCAGGACAAGTAGGGGTAATTCGTGCACAACCAGGACTATGTAAGCAAGAGAACAGACTTTCCAAATACTGATCCTGCCCTGATTAATCCAATGTCTATCAGGGCTTACTCATCAACAGCTAGCAAGAAAGACTTAACTAAGAGAAAACATTTCCAGAGGATAAGAGTTGCCATAGAACACATACCTTAGCCATGAGTGATTAGAGAACCTGACTTTTTCCCAGACCAAAAAGCAACTGAGTGGCAAGTGAGATGGCTCAAAGGGCTGAGCCAATGTTGTGCATGTGGGGAGTCAGAGTTTTATCCCCAGCACCCCACAGTCCCTTGAGTACCATCCATGTTCCCCTCCCAAACCTTCACTGAGAATGATCCTAGAACAGAGCCCCAGGATAAGTCCCTGAGCACTTCTACGTATGGCCCAAGATACAAACCAGTCCATAGTATCAATCTGTCTCTTCTATTTGTTATATGCTCTTGGATCATCTTAGGAATTAGTTTTAGGCTCATTTTTCATTTGGGATTTTGAAGCTAAACCAAGCAGTGCTTAGGAGTTATTCCCAAATCAGTCATGTGGGTCACTCCTTGTACTTCTCAGGGAACTACGCAGTGACAGGGATTGAATTCAGGCCTTGCACTTGCACTCCACCCTTTTGAGATGTATCAGTCAAGCATTCAATTTAAAGCTTGGGTTTTTTGGGGGGCTGGAGGCAGTTAGCCACACTCAATGACACTCAGGGGCTACACCTGGTTCAGGGGCTGAGGTTTAGAACCAGGGTCAGAATATTCAAGGGCCTTACTTCCTGTCCTATCTGTCTGGCCCTCAGTTGAGATTTATTTTGGGTTTGGGGCCATACTTGCAGTGCTCAGGGCTTACTCACAGCACTGTGCTCAGGGCTCATTCTTGGCAGTGCTCAGGGGAATCAGATGTGGTGCCAGGATTAAACCTAAGCCAATCATGTGCAAAAGTCTTACCCTCTGTCTATCATTTTTCCGGCCCCTCAGTTTGAGTTTTATTTTTTTGTTTGTTTTTTGCTTTTTGGGTCACACCCGGCGATGCACAGGGGTTACTCCTGGCTCTGCACTCAGGAATCACTCCTAGGGATCATATGGGATGCCAGGGGTTGAACCCAGGTCGGCCGAGTGCAAGGCAAACACCCTACCTGCTGTACTATTGCTCTGGCCCCCAGGATGGTAGTATTTTTTTTTCTTTTTGGGTCACACGTGGCGATGCCTAAGAGTAACTCCTGGCTTTGCACTCAGGAATTACTCCTGGCAGTGCTCGGGGGACCACATGGGATGCTGGGAATCCAACCCAGGTTGGCCGTTTGCAAGGCAAATGCCCTACCCCTGTACACTCGCGCCAGCCCCCATGGTAGTATTTTTAAGGAATCTGAATGCCAAAGAAAATCCCACAGGGATTGAGTGTACTGCAGCAGAGAGATCAGGAATAGATATCACTGAGAGGGAAGGAAGCAGGCATTGGAAGATTAGGAAGATAGGATGGAAGGGGAGGAAGCGAAGGGGGACTTGAAAAAAAATGCCTAATATATGGTGTATACTAATTATTTGAAGGCAGACAGACTGGCATTTCAGGAGTTTTTTGTTTGTTTGTTTGTTTAGGAAGAAAACTCCAGGCTCTTTGCTTGGGGGTTTCCTCCTGGCAGTCCCTCCCCCACAGGAAACCATGCAATGCTAGGAATCAAACCCAATCCTCCTGTATACAAAGCATCATGCACTTGGCTCTTTGAGCTATCTCTGCATCCCTTCATAATAATTTTGTTTTGTTTGGAGTGCCATACCCCACAGTGCTCAGGGCTACTCCAGGCTCTGTGCTTGGGAGTTGCTCCTGGTGATTCTTAGAAACCACATACAATGCTAGGGAGTGAGCCTGGGCCTCCCTCCTGAAAAGCATATGCTTAGCCCATTCATTGAACAAGCGCTCCAGCCCCACTATTTAAAAATGTATACATTTATGTTTCACTTATTATAGTGAGTATTTATTACTAGTGTGAACATTTGTAATTTTAGTGATGAATCATCCTCTAATCCTATCCTTCATTTAACCTATTTGATTTGCAGAAATCTTAAAGGACCCCAAATCCATCTCCCTTACATTTTGGAGCATTGAATTTGAACAGCACGCCTTGAGATAGTTTTTCCAAGTCCCCACTCATAATTCACAGACACCCAAAAAAGGTGAATAGTCCAGCAATTCTGAAAACTTGGATGACTACCTGTTACCAATGGAACTAGGTTCCATGATCTGCTCTTGACTCAGAATGTGAAAAGAAAAAAATGGACTCTGACCCTGTGCTGTGAGACCACAAATTTCAGAGGCAGAAGCAGAAGTTCTGCCTGTGTCTCACTAGGGCATTTACTTTTATTTATTTATTTATTTTTTAATAATTTATTTAATACCATATTACCACCTGTGATGCTAAGGATCAAACCAAGGCTGGCTGCATACAAGGCAAATGCCTTAACCTCTCTCTGTGTTATCATACTTTCTGGCCGCTCAATTAGGAGTCTGCCCTGATGAGTAAATGTGCAAGCATCTTAACTAAAGGGGTTCAAGCCTCAATGAGCACTGTGGCCAGATGTATGAGCATCACCACCTGAGGTGTGAGCCTTCATGAGCACCACAACTAAAACTGTGTGAGCAGCACAGCAGGGTGTTTGCAACCCTGATCATCACAACACCACCAACAGCAATAACAATATAGGGAAGGGGAGGTGGAGGAAGAATAAAAGCAATAAGAAATATTTACAAAAAAATATTTTAAATATTTCTTATTTACAATAAGAAATATTTACAAAGATGCAGAGGGGGATAATCCCACAGCTGAACTGGCTTGCTTTGTTTTAGTTTTACTAGCATAAAATTAAGTTCTGTGTTTCAGGTTAAGGCAGCTGGGTTTAGTGCCTATAGCTGACAAACAAGGAGTCCTAATCAATGTACCTATGGCCACAATTGCATTTTCAAAATTCGCAGCAAAAGGATTTGGGGAAACTACTCCAGAATGTTTTTCTATATGTGGTGAGATGACCTAGTATTTAATGTTTTCTAAAATAAACAGGTTACTTCTTAGAATTAGGGAAAAGAATGTTTTCCCTGAAAACAAGAATGATAGAATGGGAGAATTCTAGGAGATCATGTTCCGTCCATTCATTTTATTTTGGATCCAGGGCTGAGAGGTTAAGCAGTGAAATGACTCACCCAATTTCCCAGGCTCATTCACATCACTCTAGCCTGAGCCTGCTGAAATCCAGGTCAGCTTTTCTCCATCTGGAAGTGTTTGGCCAATTATTGTGCTTTTCACCGTGATAGGCTACATTTCAATTATTTTTCCAGTAACAAATGTTCTCACTCAAGGTGGAAATAAGCTTCCTCTTACGGGTTAACTGTTGTGAACTAGGAGTGAGTTGGTACTGCTGTGCTGAGAAAGGCAGAGTCCAGAGTGGGTAGGAAAGGGCAGAGTGGACCAAGGCTGTCTGTGTGCTGAGTCAGGGAGGAGGTGGGAGGAGGGGCAGAGAGTTCTGCTCTAACTCTCTCAGATGCAAAGCAAAGTTGGCCTACTGGTGGGGCGGGGGACTCATGAAGTCAGTCCCTCTGCATATAGACACAGATGTGCCTCTACATCTTGATTTGTGTTATAAATTCTAAGTTTGTTATGTAAACTTTAGGGGCTGGGAGAGATAGTACAGCAGGTAGGGTGCTGGTCTTGCTTGCATGTGTCCGTCCCAGTTTCAATCCCTGGCACTGCAGGACTAACCTGAGCATCAGTGTCTGTGGTTCCCAAACAAACAATAATAACAACAATAACAACTGCAGTAACTGGATAAATTTTACACAAAGACATTACTTTTGCCTGAAATTTCATCATATGGTGAATATGTGGCTGGAAGAGCAGGCTTTCAGCTGATTTATTCCACATAAACAGAAAGGGCTAACACTGAGGTCTGGGGAAATGCTTGTGGATGATGTCTATTTCCAGATGGAACTAAGGCAAAATACTGATTCCTAAGTAAATCTCTCTGAGCTGTTGATCTGATGTTTTGCCTCTTAAAGGGAACCTACCCTTCATTATTTATTTTATTTTTTTACTTCACCTCCTATCCTCGGCAACCTTCCCAAGACTCCCAAAGGAATCTCAGTTTTGTAGCCATGAACAAGGATCTGTCATTTGTTGCTTTTTCCTTGTGTATCATGGATGAGTGAGATTATTTGGTATTTCTCCTTTTCCCTCTGACTTATTTAACTAATCCATTGCTCTCCAGTTCCATCCACATTATAGTGAACTGCAAGATTTTATTTTTCTTGTATCTGAGCAGTATTCTATTTGTCTATATACTGTGGCATCTTTTCCACTCTTTGTCATTGGGTGTTTGGGTTGTTTCTATATTCCTGGTTACTATATTAGTAAGCACTGCAATGAACACAGGTGTACATGTATCTTTTCGAATGAATAGTACAAAAATTCCTCGAAAAACGTAAATATAGAGCTCACCCAGCAATTTCACTTCTCAGCATCTGCCCACATCCCAAACACAAAAACATTATTATTTCAGATATATGCACTCCCCAATTTTAATAAAGTCCCTTAAGTGATCAAAAGCTCACGTGAGTGATGAGCGACTAATTGTGCCTTGGGAGAAGGTGTTTCTCATAGGAGAGGGCACAGTGGAGGCTCTTTACATCAGGGGAGATATAGCTGATGCCAGAAGACCCATTCCAGCCCAGAGGCCAGAGAGCAGAAAGGAAAAGAGGCTTTTTCTCCTTTTCCAATGAGAGACAGTCCATCCTATCTGCTGCTTTCCCTCCAGTCTCCTGCTGCACCGATAGCTGCTGGCAACTCTATGGTGCATTTCTGAACAATTCTCACCTCCCTGGTGGTGAGACCACCTGGTGGCCCCGGTGGTCTTCACACCCATACTTCTGACTGTGGGTGATGGTCTCAGATGGGGAAACTGAATGCATGGGTCACAACTAATTGGATATAAAATAAATTGATGGGTCTGGAGAAATAGTCCAGACCCATGTACTTTGCATGAGGCCAAGAAGTTCAGTCGTGATAACCCATTAGCCTGCCAGGAATGATCTGAGTGCAGAATCAGGAATAACCCCTGAGCACCACTGGGCACAGCCTCCAAATTAAAAAAAAAAAAGAATAAATTGATGAGTCCTAGAGAGATAGTACAGGGGTTAAGGCATTTGTTTTGCATGTCTCCGACACTGGTTTGATCCCTGGCACTACATAGTTCTCCAAGCATTGCTGGGTACAGTCCTGGAGGACCCTAGAGCTTCAAGGATACCCCAAGTACTCCCTGGCACTGTAGGGGTCTGGTAGCACCACATCCTGAACCCTTATAATGATTCCCCAGCAAGTTGACTGAGAATCTTTAGGAGGAGCCCCTGGGCCTCCTGAGCACCCTTTGGGAATCCTCAAAATTTTGACTTATTGATTTGAATATCTAGTTTATATACCTGGGGTCGCATAAAAATTTCTCAGGTGAAAAGGGGTGGCGAGTGGAACAGTTTAAGAAACCCTGATCTGTGCTGGCTTAGGAGTAAAGCCGTGAAGAGAGGATGAGCCTGGGCAGGGCCAGGGACCGAGCATTTGCTTGGGAGAGAATCTCTGGGGCGTAGCAGGAGTCTGAATGGTGGCACTAGACTATCTACCAGGTAGGTCATCTCTGCTTCCTGGCCACAGACATACGTCGCAGCATCTCTAGGATGCACAGGAAGCTGAAGACATCAGCCAATAGGATTGAAAGCTTGCTCCACTTTAGGTGAAGATTCCAGAAGTTGAATTTATCTGAGAACTCCCTTAGCCCTGGATCCAAGCATCGGTCATCTGTGTGTGTGTCCACGCAGGCTACAGTCAGACAAGGGAGCAACAGAAGAGATTTTTTCTGAAAGTGCTTAAACTGAATTTTGCAGGGATTTTTCTCACTTCTATGGTACCCTGACAGTGAAAGAAGTTCCCTTCTATCTGGATGCCTTCTGCAGGTGCTTCAGGCTACACAGAGCATGATCTACTAATCTTGGAAAAGCCTCTGCAACCCTGAGTCATTTTTTTAAAAGAAGAAATTTAACAAAGAACTGTGATTTACAAAGTTATTGAGAGTTCAGTCTTAGGCATATAATATTTCAACACCGATCCCACCATCAGCATCAACTTCCCTCCACCAGTTTTCCCATATTCCATCCCCACTCCCAACCCCCACCCCATCCCCACCCATCAACTTGACAGACACATTGCAAAGTTCAGTAGTTGCAGCTTAGACCTCATGTTTCCACTGTTGTTGAGTCTGTGTTTTGGATCCATGGCTATATCACTCACCCATATCACCAGTATAATGGAAGCCCTGATGCCTGCTCACCTATACCTTACCATTCTCTTCTTCCCCCACTGATTTCTATCTTTCTCTGCACAATCCTGAAGTCTTTTTTTTTTCAGCTAAGATTTCTTTTATTTATTTATTAATTTATTTATTGCTTTATTGGGTCATACCTGGCAATGCACAGAGGTTACTCCTGGTTCATGCACTCAAGAATCACTCCTGGTGGCACTCAGGAGACCATATGGAATGCTGGGAATTGAACCCTGGTCAACCAGGTGCAAAGCAAACGCCCTACCTGCTGTGCTTTCACTCCACCGCCCCCCTGAAGTCTTAAAACTTCTCACCTAGCACCTTCTGTTGGTGCTTCTAAAGCTTGAAGTCTTCATTTTTCCTTTTTCCTTTTCATTTTCATTTTATTTTATTATTTTTGGGGGGTCACAGCCGGTGATGCTCAGGGGTTCCTCCTGGCTCTGCATTCAGGAATTACTCCTGGCAGTGCTTGGGGGACTATGTGGGGTGCTGGTAATCGAACCTGGGTCAGCCACGTGCAAGGCAAACACCCTACCTGCTGTGCTATGACTCCAGTCCAACCTTTTTCTTTCTTTTTTCTTTTTCTTTTTCTTTTTTAATATACAAGGGCCTCCTCAGCAGTGCTGGGGGGTCTGGGGGCCGGTGCTCTCTGTGCTCTCAGTGTAGGCCTGATGGTGCTAGGCCTGGGATCCTGTGATGGATGCTAAAGATCCAGCAGTGCTGGGTCTATCAGGGCCACCCCTGGAGAAGCTAGTCCATGCAGTGCCAGAGACTGAACTCAGGGCTACACATATGCAAAGTACATCTCGCAGCCCTTTGATCTATCTCCCTAACTCCGGGACATCTATTTTTTTTTAAATTTTTATTAGCGAAACACCATGAGGTACAGTTGTAGAGTTACAGATTTTTGTGCTTGGGTTTCAGTTATACAATGATTGAGTACCTATCCCTCCACCAGTGCCCATTTCTATTTGTTAAATGAACCAAAAGATGGGGTTTGAGTTGTTTTCCCAAATCCATAAAGTTAATGATGACTCAGCATGGTTTATATGATCATTAAATTGACTCTTCCCATTTCTCCACATTATCTTCACTGATCACCTAATTAGCGGCTCTCCTGGCCCAGAGTCTACATCTCTCCACAACATCAATTATTACAATAAATGGAAGCAAGGGGCCAGATGTCAATGATGAACTATGCCAAATCAAGAAGTTCCAAGTCTATGGCTCTTTGAGCTCCAAGGGGTCTTCTGTTCAGCGAAGTGCTAGAGGTCACACAGAAAGTAGCAGATTTGGGGATGGAGCAATAGTACAGTGGGTAGGGCGTTTGTCTTGCATGCGACCGACCTGGGTTCAATTCTCAGCACCCCCTATGGTCCCCCCGAGCACCACCAGGAGTAATTCCTGAGTGAAAAGCCAGGAGTAACCCCTGTGCATCAGTGCATTGCTAGATGTGACCCAAAAAAGCAAAAAAAAAAGTAGCAGATTTTATGCCTCTTGTCTCCTTCCCATTGTTGTTCTGTCCATCTTTTCCCCATTGTTCTTCTGTCTGTTTGTCTTTCTCTCTTGGAAAAGGGAGTTGTATTTATTTATCTACCTAGGTTCTGGGTCACACCCAGCAATACTTAGGGATTACACTTGTCTGTGCTCAGGTATCACTCCTGGGAGAACTTGGGAAACCATCTGGGGTGCCGGGGAATGAACTTCAGTCAGCTGAATGCAAGGCAAGCGTCCTACCCATCATACTACCTCTCCAGCCCCTTAAAAGGGAGTTGTTTTTAGCAAATATAATGGTATCTCCAAAAATTTCCATATGATGAAAGAGATTTAATTGTAAGAAGAAAAAGAATAAAAGATCTCTATTTTGGGGCTCAAATTTTGCTGCTGTGTGTCGCTCTTTCTCCCAGATTCTTTAAAGAAGGAAATCCCTGTTTTTTTTTTTTTTTTTTTAATTTTCTCTTGACAAAGGGAAAAGAAAGGGGAGGGGTGGGTGAGAGTCTCATCCCAGAGGTGGGAGGGGACTCACCTTGTGGAGTTGTGTTTTTGTTTCATAGTAGGCGATGACCGGGATGGATGCTCGGTAGTAGGTCTCAAGGCGCTTGGCGATGGTGGCGGGGGTGGCGGGGGCACCCGGGTCACTCTGGCTCCTCTGGAGAAGGCGGCTGGTCATGGTGTCGGCTGAGCAGTCCAGACAGATCACCAAGTGCGGCTCTCCAATCTAGGGGCGGGGACACACATGGTTAGAATTTCCACCCTGGAATGTTCTGGCGGGGTTTGGGGGTGCGCTGTGCCAACTCATTCTCTCTCAGCCTGGCTTTTGGGCTCCTCTCGAGGGTCCAGAAGTAGGACTGGACTTCATGGTTCCCCATTTCTGCTCCAGGGGTTTTGCACATGCGGCATCACAGCTGGCTGTTGATCTCAGCTTTTTGCTCTCTACATGTAAGGTATCTTCTAATGAGAATATGGGCTGGAGTGATAGCACAGCGGGTAAGGCGTTTGCCTTGCGTGCGGCCGAACCAGGTTCCACTTCTCCATCCATCTTGGAGAGCCCGGCAAGCTACTAAGAGCATCCCGCCTGCACGGCAGAGCCTGGTAAGCTCCCCATGGTGTATTCAATATGCCCAAAACAGTAACAACAAGTCTCACAATTGAGACGTTACTGGTGCCTGTTCAAGCAAATAGTGAGCAACGGGAGGACAGTGCTACAGTGCTACATGTAAGGCGAGAGGTTATACAATATGCTATCTGAGGGGCTGGAGTGATAGCATAGCGGGTAGGGCATTTGCCTTGCACATGGCTGACTCGGGTTCGATTCCCAGCATCCCGTATGGTCCCCCAAGCACCGCCAGGAGTAATTCCTGAGTGCAGAGCCAGCAGTAACCCCTGAGCAAAACAAACAAACAAACAAACCCAAAAAACAGAAAACAAAAAACACCCCAATATGCTATCTGGTCTTCTCGCTAAAGAGGGTGTGTGTGTGTGTGTGTGTGTGTGTGTGTGTGTGTGTGTGTGTATGTGTGTGTGTGTGTGTATAAGCAGCAGAATCAACCACCATCTGTTCCATCATCAGTCCCTAGGAGCACAGTGTGGTTGTGGTTCCAGGACGAAGGAGTGAGAACAACATAATGTCTCAGCACACAAAAAGTAGAGTCAAGCTATGTAGGGTCAAGCCCTGGCGTGGCAACTATCTCCACAAAGGGCTTCATCAACTCCTTGCCATGTGGAGCTCATTCCTCTCCCTTCTTGACTCTGAGCTGGCCGGTTACTACTGATGATACCACCTGTTTCCAGCAGTGAGCGTGGAAGAAGTGTTGCGAAATCTTGTCTGGTCAACTGCCTTCTAAGACATCTGACTCCTCTGTGGGAGGGTGGGCAGGGGGGTATACCAAGGATATTGGTGGTGGGAATGTGCACTGGTGTAGAGATGGGTGTTTGGTCATTATGTGATTGTAATTCAAACATGAGAGCTTGTAACTATCTCACGGTGATGCAAAAAAAAAAAAAAAAGTCCAACTCCTCTAACTGCTGAGAAGCAAGGAAGTTCACGTGAGCCCCAAGTTTTATGGAGGGACAACGTGAACAGAAATGGTGCTGTGGACAGACAGGCCCTCATTTGTTTTAAATACCCAGCTCCAGCTCCCTACACTTGGCCTTATCCACAACTGCATAAGGGACCCAACTTGAGGACCTGTCAGCCAGCCGTGAATCTTATTGAAGAAAACAATATTCTTATTTTAAGCTACCTGATCTCAACTTCTTTTCATCCTCAGTTTTTTTTTCATTTATACACTGAAGATGATTACAGAATTGCTCTATGGATTAAGTAAAATAAACCAGGTAAGTTTGTCTCTTGTCACAGAGCAAACATTTAATAAGCATTAGCTATGGTGATGGTTTCCCCATTATTATGCCATCTCTGTGCAGAGGTTAGGAGAACTCAGCTCTCCTAACTCAGGTTAGGAGAGTCAGCATCTTACAGATGATTAAGAAAATGTTTTACTGAAGGGAGGACAGGAAACAGGGATAGGATCAGTAACAGCAATCTCCTCAAGCTCCTCTCAAATATTTCTTTGTGGGGCTAGTGAGATGGGACAGTAGCTCAGGCGCTTGCCTTACACACAGCTGACCCAGATTCAATCCCTGGCATTCCATGTGTCCCCCTGAGCCCACTAGGAGTGATCCTGAGTGCAGAGCCAGGTGTGGCTCCAAAACCAGAAGAAAAGAAAAAAACGATTCTTTTGCTCCTAATATCTTTATGTCAGTGATTTCTTAGCTATCAACGTACTGCTGAGGGCGAGAAAAGCAGGTTCGCTTCCCACTTCGGAAAGTGCCTGGTCTGGACTGGGGAGGTCTCACAGAGAATGTGAGGAAATTGACGTCGATAGTGTTGGTCAAACATTTGTCTAATCTGCCTGCTATTTTAGGAACAGAGAGGAAAGACTCTAAAAAATCTCTGAGTGAAATAATTTTTGGGAATATGTCATGAAACTTTTCTCCATGCATGGAGTTGGGAGCTGCAAGAACGGGGGGATGGTGTAGAAGGAAATAAAACCCTGCTCACCAGCAGAGGGCGTGCTTGGGAGGCCGCGTTGGGCTCCACACAGCTGGGCTCCCAAGAGCAGCTTCCGCAGGGGCAGTTGGAGCAAAGGGGGTCAT
>JAOXYA010077554.1:0-11417 GCA_028565675.1 Sorex palustris
TAGGAATCAGCTCTGGAATCCAGGCGCATCAACACAACCTTTACTGTAACTCTTGACTCTGACAATACGCCTCAGATACTGTAACTCTTGACTCTGACAATACTCCTCAGATTATTCATTCAAATTCTCTTTAGGTATATGGTTGTGTCTCTGGTCTCTTTCCTTCTGTAATATTGTATTGAAATCTACTTTTCCATTTTACAAAATAAAAAAATTCACAAGGAGAACCAGAATATTAATGTTTTTTGTTTGTTTTTTTTTAAAGGCAAACTAAACTCAGATTTTTAAGATCAAAGTCATGCTACGCAAACAAGTTATATTGACTGGAGACTCATTGTCCTCCCATGCAACTGTAAGGCAATGCGTTTGACCCCTGAAATTGTCTCTTAAACTGAACAGGCCGCAACAACTAAGCTTTTTGTGCTTGGCAGCTCTGTCTTGTCTATTATCCCTGGAATGAGAAGTAATCTCTGGTTCTACTGAAATTATGTGTGTGTGAGCACCACAACTTCATTTATTTTTTTGACTCTTTATTTAAGTACCTAATGAACAAGCTTGTTCATAATACAGTTGTTTCACTCAGGCATTCAGTGTTCCAACACCAACACCACTACCAGTGTGACATTCCTTCCACCATTGTCCCCAGTTTCCTATCCAATCTCCAAGCCTTCCCCATTAGCAGGCAAAAATAATTTGCTTGTTACAACAAAATAGAAAATGGAATTATTAAAAAATAGTTTAGTAAAAGAAAGTTTTTGAAAATTGTTATATTTCACAATATAACATTGTCTAAAGCATTGTCTGAGTAATTACTGACTTATTTAGTGCTAGTTGAGCCTTCTGTGTTTGACTTTGAGCTTAGTGTCTTCCATGCTATTTCTCCATCAGATTTGTTGGGTTTCTACTGGTCTGTCAGTATTGTGAAATTTGGAAGTGGCTATGTGCTCCAGTAGCTTTGGAATTGGAAAAATTCTGTGGTTTGGCATCTCTTCTGAGATAAGTTGTGAGCTGTGAAGGTAAACTGTTTGTATGCCAGCGGATGTGGGGTGTCACTAAGGCTGCTGGGGCTAGGAGAGTGAGAACTTGGCCCATCCCCATCCTGAGAAGGTCCCAGAGTTTGAAACCCAGAGATTGGTCTACCTAAGAGCTTAATCGGCTTGGTGTTTCTTCCAAGATTAGTCCAGCATCACAAGTTCAGTGTGTGACCTCTAATACCCACCTTTAAGCATGGATGTGATATCTGATCATCACAACAGCACAGAAGGAAGAGAAGAAGGGAAAAAAATCAACAAATTGTGTACATTATAAGTGAAAAACAACTTTATGTATTTCTTTTCTAAAGAATACTATAGTGTCAAAGTAAATTAGAGCAGAAGTTCAAGATATTTTATCTGAAGGCCAAACAAAGTGTCAAACAGATTTTGGACTTTAAAATATTTTACATTTTGAAGTTACAGTTTCTGTGTTAAATATACTGTGTGTATGTGTGTGTTTATGTGTGTGTATGTTACAAATATTATCAGCAGATTATGCAACCAAAAGCCTAGGGAAACCTTTAGTAATCAGACACAATTTTTCTGCAAGAGAATGAATTCATATCAATGCCAAGTAGGATTGATAGTGGTTATAAATAGTTCCTTTCAAGGAAGTCATGTTTTGATGACAAATGAACTGTAAAAGACTTTCAGTTTTTCCACCACAGACAAAGGGTGGTGGATTTGAGGTGATAGAGTTAGAGCAAAAGTAATTAAGATAAGCTTTGTTTTTCTGGGACAAAAGGAAAGAGATTGTTTTACCTTGAAATTTGGTTAAATAGGGAGTAAAATTTTGTGCTTGGAAACACTTTGATTTTAAGAAGGTGGGACTGTCTTCCCTTTGCATCTTTGGGCAAATCCAGAGGTGAATCCTAGACTGGGTAAATCCTAGCAGTGCCAATTCCAAACAACACTATATTGCTATAACTAAGCAAGCATGAGGCCCACAAAGTATTGCTGAGAGTGGTCCATAGACTTGAGCATCATTGGAGAACCTCTCCTCACTCCTGGAACATTAAAGAAAATTCATTATAAACTCAACTGCATTGGAAAAAATTAATTGATTACACATGGTTGGTTTTAAATCATTTCTAGAACTAGAGAGGATTCAGACATAGCACACTTTGGACCCCACAAATTACTAAAGGAGTGGTTTTCAACTTTCTTACACTAGGAAACCAGCACTGGCTTGAAAACTGCTGGTCTAAGGTCATGCTAGTGGCATGGAGATTTTTGGGGGACAGGCTGTGGTAGCATGGCTATCGCAGATCAACATAAGGTTGCAGGAAATAGTACATGGACCAGGTTATACAATTCCATGGAACCTAATGATGATGCCCTACCTATGCAACACTTCCAACAATTACAACATATCCTGTAAAACCCCAAGAAAGACATGCATGGTTAAGGAGAGGAGGTCTTCATTATGGCCTGACCCAGAATGGTGTACTAAATTTGGGTCATGAACGTTAACAATTCTTTCCTAAGACCTGAAAGACCCTCCCTAACAAGGCTCTTTGGGTCAGGAAGTTTGCAGGTCTTTTGAGAAGGAAAGGTAGTTTGAGTAGGACAGTTGTTTTGAACTTGGGCTCTAGAGCAGAGTTGCCTGGATTCAGATTCTGTTCACCTTCTGTGTGATCTTGAGCAAGACAGTTACTTCTGTGGTCTCCATAACCTTCTAACTGGAAGTGGACACAATATCCTCATCTTCCATGGGGTGTGTGAAGGCAAAGGAGTTAATAGAGAGAGTTTGGGTCCAGAGTTATGTCTGTTACATTGGATCCCTCAGGATTGTCACTCCCTTTATTGGTGGTTGCTATCCAGAGATTTTCTCCACTGCTGGCTTCTAGCTATGTTTTTGTGGTAAGTGCATCTTGGGCACTGAACTAGTGCCTTTTGGCCCCTCCTACCCACCTCTGATGATATTTTGATATCTGTGGGCACTGACACATACCTCTTTGGCATCACTAGACCCCTAATGGTGCTCCAGGAGGAAGACAGAGGTGATGTAGGGCAGATGGCCCACAAGGAACAGTGTCCTGACTTTTACACAGGTAATTATCATAATGATAATTTCACACATGGGATACACATACCAGGGAGAACAGAACAAACATGGAAACCAAAATTATCTCCCAGGGTTGGTACAACTTGTTCTCCAAATTCAGGGGTGCTAGAGCAACGAGAAGTAACAATGAAATTGTCACTCTTCTCTAGAGTAGCGTTTCCCTCATTCTTGTTCTACTAGAATGTCAGTCAAGGATTATATAAAGGTTTCATTATGAAGGAATACAGAAAATATAAAAACTAAAAGAAACTTATGTGATTATCCTAGGAGAGACCAGAAAAATAACAGAAAAGCAATATCCAAGCAAATGATGAAAAGAGCAAGAAGGAGACTTGTGAAGGACAGTTTTGTTCTCTGAGCAGTGAGAAGCATACCATCTTTATGGTCAATGTATGAGTTTGACAATAAGAGAAAAGTTTAGCTCCAGCTTGAACCACAGACCTCAGTCCTAGCATAGTTTTCATCCCTCTATATTTTGGGGAATTTCAGCCGTACTTTGTGGTGCTCAAGGCATACTCCTGGCAGAGGAATTATACCTGAATTATTCAAGGAATCCTAGCTTGGGATCTAATCAGGCCAGCCTTATGCAAGACAAGTACCTTAACCCCTGAACTCTCCCTAAGACTCTATCCCTCCACATTTTAAAAAAGATTAATAATTCATAAGAAATCTTCTTAAATGTTTTTGGTTTCCCTTTCTCATCACCCAGCACTTAAAGCTTCATAAATAGGCTTATTACTTCCTCATGCATTTGTTCTGTTGGGGAAAGTAAGCAAGACTTGCCTGGCAAGCAGGACATTGGCAAATAGAGTCGTCTTCATCCCCTCTCCTGGGAGTCGTCCCCAAAGCTGCTCTGAGGACACAGCCTTGAGAAGGTGTTACGTGTTGCTGAGGTTGTCTAATCGATAAACTTAGCTGCTGAGTTAAGGCACACACACACTTTTGAGATTTGGTAGAAGGTGATCTTTGTGGGGGGATGCAAAAAATAATCCTGTATTGTGGTTACTCAAGACAAACCTCTGAAGTTCCATAGCTCATTAAAACTGCCACCATATTGGGCCCAGGAAGATAGCTTCATAGGATATCACTAATACCTTGCAAGTATAAGCCCTGGAACTGCAAGGTTCACTGGATGCTGCTGAGTATGATTGGGGGACTTCACAGACATACCAGATATACCAAGGTCCAAGAGGTGCTACATCACCAGTTTAAGCTTCTACCCGACCAGTTTGGCATCACAGGATTAAGTGATCCTCAGGATCTTTAGCATAACTGCTATGGTCCCCTGCCACCCTATTCCCCATACCATCCCAAAACTACATCCTGAAAAATGACTTTTAACTAACCTGGAGTGGCTTGTCTCTTTTTTCAGGTTCTCCCCACGGTCTGAATATGGGAGTTGGTTTCTGATTCTACCTGACTTGTGACCCAACACTCTCAGTGTCGTTCTTGTTTCAGACATCACCAGGGTTTGCTCTAAGGCATGTGTGAGGGGTCTAATATACAGGCAAAGATATGAAAAGTGAGGCCAGGAAAATTTCAGAAGTCACCTATCCAATGGTTCAACTTGTATCTTATGGCCACCATAAAGACACTGAAGAATATTCCCCTAGGTCATCTGGGTCTCCTATTCATTCCTTGGATCTTCCCCATTCCCCAACGGTGTGTATTGAGATAGAATGAACGTGCTCTCACAATACCACATAATGAAAGGAATACCTAATTGTGCCACCAGAAAGTGCCCTGAGCTTTACCAGGAGACTACATGCGACTCTCCAGGTTTACTCAACTCTTCTAGCCCTCTATTTTATTCTTCATCCACTTACAGCTTATTTTTTGTTCTCCCTTGATCTTTGGGGCAAGAGATGAGAGTGGGTAGGGAGGGAGAAGAGGCTGCTGCCTGCTGTTTCATCTTCAGTGTTTCCTTCAAATTTATCTTCTCACAATTTGCCACTAGCTGTTTCTTAAGTTCTTATCTGGGCCTAAGTTTCCTTGCTTACCTTTAGGGCAAACATTTGCCCCAGTTCAATAAACTTAATTTTTAAACTTTAAAAAAATTAAGTGTTCTGTGATTTACAACACAATACTGTTTATTATGGTTTACCATAAACACAACCCCACTAATGCTAGTACAGGTACACACAAAGATAGCTCTTTTTAGAATATAGAGTAGAAAAATCCAGTCGTAGAAAAGAAAGTTGTTATATCAGGACAGAATATGGATTGCATACACTTTGGCAACCAGGGGCCTAAGGTTGGAGCACTGTGATACCCTTTGCCTTCTTCCTACTCTAGAATGAGTTTGTGGTTTTAGTAAGAGGATGTGGAGCAGGATAAAGTTTTCATTTACTAGTCCACAGACTTCTACCTCTGTGAGGAAGAATTCCTGCTGCTTTTGCATTTCTCATCTACTCTATTAAACTCAAAGTCTCTCTTATACCTTTTCTGATTTACATTTCAAAAGACCCCACTTTAATACAACCTTAATCTGATGATTTGGTGAATAAGTGAAGAGACCAGAAATGGGGTGGGTGTGTCTCCCACTTCACCCTCCCTGGGCCCAGCAGGATCCCAGTAGTTTCTGATTGACAGGTCCAGCACTGAGAATTCTCATTCTGAGTGGGAGGACATTTTTAGTGACTACAAGAGCTTATTTGACAAGTGCAAAGGTACTCATGAGTGTTGGAGGGTGCTTCCACACCAGGGGTACCTGGTGCTATTGGATGATGCCCAGGGAAGCCTTTCTCAGTCTGGCTCCACAGACCCATGTTCCCTCACCCCCAGGGCATATGTCTCAGTTTTACACGACTTTCTAGCTCATTAAAGGCCCCATATACTGCCTTTTCCCATCACTATATCTTTAGTCCCACTTCATTGTGTTTCTAGGGTTTGCCCCATAAATAGAACATACTCAAGTACTCCTGCATATAGGATCTGTTTATGGAGAAATGTTAGCTATGATAGTAGGAAAGGGAAATTTCCATAGTTTCTGTGTTTTCTTCTTGCCACTCACGTTCCCACCCCATAGCAATCTTGTTCTGACTCTGCCACTCTGAAACTCCAAATGCTCCAGAACTTTCTCTCCATCTTTCCCCCTCTTTTTTTCTATCATGATCTCATTCAAAATGTTCCCACTGGAAGGCTTGCATACGACTGACCAAGGTTTTATCACTGGCCTTTCATATGGACCCCTGAGTCCCACCAGACATGATCCTTGAGTGTAAAGCTAGGAGTAAGCTCTGGGAACATCAAACAAAATAAATGAATAAATAAAATGTCCCCACTTTATTTGCATTGGTGGGGGGGCAATACTCGGGGTTACTCCTGGCTCTGCTCTCAGGAATCACTCCTCGCAGTACTCAGGAGACCACATGGAATACCGGAGACAGTCATGTCCAAGGCAAGAACCTTGCCTGCTGTACTATCTCTCTAGCCCCAACTGTTTCCACCTTATTAACTTGCCCTTCCAACATCTATGTTCCTCCAAGTTACATCTTATTTCTCTGTTCTTACTCCTCACACTCGTGAAGTCCCAACAGCTTCCTTGTTTTCAATTGTAACAGGTGCTAGTGAAGTTCCAATCCTGTATTTCCTCAACCTGCCTCCACCATTTCTGTACTGAGTATCCCCTCCTAGGTAAACTTCTCTGTAGGTAGAAACTCTTAAGACAATTTGTGTGGGTAACAATCACAAATTCTCATTTCAGCAAGGTCCCAAGTGATCTCTGTGCCACCAAATGAGATTTTGTTGTTGTTGTTTTGGGCCACACACAGTAATGCTCAGGTCTTACTCCTGTCTCTTCACTCAGTCATTCCTGGTGATACTTAGGGGACCTGATGAGGTTCCAGAAATTGAATCTCCAGTAGTAATCATATGCAAGACAAATGCTCTATTTGCTGTACTATTGCTTTAGCCCCACAAATGAGATTTTTCACAAGACATTTTCCTCTTCAAATTTTTGACAGAGAGACAGAAACATGAAGAGGTGGGATTCAGAAAAGTTATGATTATGGGGCTAGAGCGATAGCCAGGTAGGGCATTTGCCTTGCATGCAACCAACCCAGGTTCGATTCTCAGCATCCCATTTGGTCCCCTGAGCACTTCCAGGAGTAATTTCTGAGTGTAAAGCCAGAAATAACCCCTGTGCAACACCGGGTGTGACCCAAAAAAACAAAACAAAACAGAAAAGTTATGATTGTTTTTTTGTTGGAAAGCACTCTAACGGGAAGGTAAGGCATAATCAGTGGAAAGAGAAAACTCTGAAAGAACTTCAATTTCTCAGAAGGTGGAGGGGAAGGACTATAAGGAAGCAGGAAGCCAAGAGCAGACTCAGATATACTGCAGGTGCCAGGGGAACAAGCCTGAGGGTTCCTGCTAGTTGCCTGGTTCTTTCTTGGACATGGAGGCAAGATCATTTTTCTGGAGGTGGAATAAAATCAGGCATTTGAAGGTAAAGGTCACATCTTGAAATGGATGGATTAGAATATAAGCAGTGGATTTCACTTAATGCATTATTCTCTGGATCCATCTACATATCAATAAGAGGGAGAGGAACAGACTTAGAATAAATTCTTTCATGTGGGATATAAAGAAATTTGTTAGGGGAATATCAATGCCCAATGGTAACAGAAAGGAAAAGCAAAAGAACTCACCATGGGGTCGGTGTGGAGGGGAAAAGTTAGGGAAGGGAACACTAGGACAATTGTGGAGGGGAAATGTTCCTGTCACAGAGGCAGGCCAGTGGGTGGAAGGAAAACTTGGGATATGGGGGCAGGTCGTGAGCACTGGTGAAGGAATTGGTGTGGGAGCATTGCACACCTGAAATTTGATTACAAATGTTTTTGTAACTTTGTAAATCATGGTCATTCAATAAAAAAATAAGTAATAAGTTTTAAAAAGAATAAAAATGGAATGCATTCAATGGAGAGGTCAATAAAATATGGGTTTTGAAAAATGAAGTTTATGGGGCCAGAACAATAATACACGGGTAGGGCAATTACCTTGCACATGGATGACCAGAATTTGATCCCCAGCATTTTATGTTGTCCCCCAATCCCTTATAGGAGTGATCTCTTAGTGCAGAGCCATGAGTAAGCCCTTAGGTCTTTCAGGCATGGTCCATAAATTAAATTGAAAGTGAGGTTTACTGACTACTAGAGCTTGACAATGTGCAGGTATCTGGATACAAGTGAAGGTTAATGCAGAAGCTTGGGCTTCCTCCTGGCTTCTGTGAGTCTCTCCTTTGTGACTCACCCTTGTGTTTCAGCAGCTTAAACACCATCCATAGACTTCAATGGCCCAAAGAGAGAAGATCACCCCTAGGGTTTCAGGGAAAAAACAGGAAGCTTATTTCTCAAAGGTCCCTATAATTGCTTTTCTGTGTCCCAGAGGCTCCTATTGAGTGATGAACCAATCACTAGGGCCAGAAAAGTGGGAGAGTAAATAATTAGCATGAATCCCTCAAGGTACATTTTTGGAAATGGGAATAAACTCAAACCACCTCCAAAAGTCTCATTGAGAGGTGGGGAGAGGCACTTCTTCAGAGGAAATTCTAAGCAGTTTTTGAAGAGAAAGAGTGGACTGGACAACAACTAACAAAATCTACCACAGTTTATTTCTAAAGGAAATTGTGTGAAGCAGTAGTTGATAAATTGGTTAAAAAATGTTTGTGTCAAGGTGGGGTTCTGAAAGGTATGAAATAGAGGAACTTATAGTGCTGTTATACCTCTTGGCTTTATGATTGTAGGAGCCCAGAGAAGGCTGGTGGTATGAGGGAATATTGTTCACTCTTATCCCTCATACCACCAGCCTTCGCCACTCAGTACCTCTATTGCAAACCACAATACCCTAAATGAAAGAGAGAGCAAAAGGGAATGCCCTGCCACAGAGGCGAGTTGAGGTTGGGGGGATGGGGTGGGGAGTGGGAGGGTTACTGGGATCATTTGTGGTAGAGAATGGGCACTGGTGGAGGGATGGGTACTTGATCATTGTATAACTGAAATCCAAGGACAAAAAGTTTTAAGTCTACAACTGTACCTCATGGTGTTTCACTAATAAAAATAAATAGATAAATAAATAAATAAAACGAGTGAACAATAGCATTAACCTGATGTTGGAGGTATGACAGATACACGGAAGGACACTGGGTGAGCTTTGAGTTGAGGGTAATAGAGTGCTCTGTGTGAGGGATGGGGATGAAGGGAAGTTGGAAGGGAGCTGATGGAGCCTGGGAACTGAATGTTAAGATAAAATCAGTGAAGTCTGTATTTCAGGGAGGAGAAGAGTGAGTATATAAGACAGCAAGTGATATTCAAGAGAAAGTGGGGGAGGGAGGGAGGGAGGAAGGAAGGGAGAGAGTTGAGAGAGAGCATGCTAACTAGGAAAGGTGAGGGTAAGACTGCAGCATTTTAACTGCAGAGCCAATCAACAATGTCAAATAGTTTTCTTGGTTCGATTTTCTGTAACAACACCTCATGACAAGCCTGTGACAAATTACAGTGGACTTGATAGCAACACAATAACCACGGGGAAGCCTATACCAGCCTCAGTAAACTGAAATATGGTTCTAGGATTTCCTCTGCCTGGGTGTCATATTTTCCAAATGCTGCTCCAGTGGATTGAATCTACTGACCATCCCTTGCTTTGGAAATTGAATTCATATAAGAAAATTGAGTTCTTGTAACTCAGGCCATTTCACTGTTATTTTTTTGTTTGGGGGAAGGGAGAATTTCCCATAGTTTAGATATCATTCATTGCTGGAGATCCAACCTAGGGCTTCTACTTACAAAATATGTATCTCAGTACTTTTAGCTGCCTCTCCAGCCAGACCACTCCCAGTTGTCTTATTTCCTCTGGATGAAGGAAGAGTTTTATTATTTGTCATTTTTATTCATTTCTTCTAAAGATGGATCAGGCCACTTTGGCCCTATTGACACATACGTATGGAAAGGGAGAATGTTTGGAAAAGGATATGCTGTATTTTAACCGATTAAAACAAAACTCATACTGTGTGCTAAGACAGAGCACTAGAATATCTAGAGAATGAATGAATGAAAGATTTATATGGAATTTAGTGCACAATTGGACTGATTGACTGATTGGACTTCTAGTGTGCTCTGTAAATTAATTTCAGCCATTTAAATACATAATTCCTCTATTTGGGATTTTGTCCTTTACAGAAAAATTTTTCTTCTTTGTGATAGATAAAGCAGTTTAGATTTGGGTTTAGGAAAGTTTTTGAGCCAACCACTGGCTCAGCTCAATGTTCATTCTGGAAATAGAAATAAATGCAAACCTACCCAAAGACTATAAGCCATAGGCAGAAAGTCAACAAATACATGTGGCTGAATTCCAGTCTAAATACTTACAAAAACTGGTAATTTCAGTTTTAAATGTAGTGCAAACTACAAGTCTAGAATAGGAGAAAACTTAAAGTTACTCCTTTTAGAACTTAAGGTGATGCAATTTAGATACATTTTAGAGGTGAGGAGGATACTTTAGATATAACATCAAAACCAGGAGCCATGAAATAATTCATTGATAAGCTGACCCTTATTAAAATTAAAACCTCCTGATTTGTGACAAAAATTGTCAAGAAAATAAAGAAGGCAATTTATAGACGAGGCATAAATATTTGAAAAAGACACATATGGAAAAGGACTGCTAGCCAAAGTATGCAATAACACAATACTCAGCAATAAGAATAGAAACCACCCAGTTAAGTGGGCCAAAGATATATTTTATTGATTAATGGAATTATCCACCTAAAATTATAAATTGTACTCTATGCAAATTATACCTCAATAATTTTTAAATAATTGTTAGAGATATCACTAACAAATTTCCATGTAACTCAACTCCTCTAAATCACTTGCAGTTAAGTTAATGTCAGTCTCTATTACCCTTTGGGAATATTCTTAGGAATGCTCTAATATCTCTGAAGTTTTCTTCCTAGATGCTGAACATTTATTCTATAAATTTTTATTTATTTCTTTTTAATTAGTGAAACACCATGAGGTTCAGTTATAGACTTACAAATTTTGTGCTTGGGTTTCAGTTATACAATGATCAAGTACCCATTGTATAACTCCACCAGCGCCCATTCTCCACTACCACGGGTTCCAGCATGCCTCCCACCCCCCATCTCCCCATCGCACCCTGCCTCTGTGGCAGGGCATTCCCTTTTGTTATCTCTCTCTCTCCATTTGGGTCCTGTGGTTTGCGAGAGGCATTGAGTGACAATCATATTTGGTCTATAGTCTACTTTCAGCATGCTTCTCCCACCCTGGGAGGATCCTCCCAACACCCTTTATTTG
>JAOXYA010077580.1:0-11416 GCA_028565675.1 Sorex palustris
TATTTTGTTACTTTATGTTCCCCAGATGAATGCAATCTTTCTGTGTCTATCCCTCTCTTTCTGACTCATTTCGCTTAACATGATACTTTCCACGTAGTACCACTTGTATGTAAATTCCATGACTTCGCCTTTTCTAACAGCTACATAGTACTCCATTGTTTCTTTAACTAGTCATCTGCACCCAGGTCTGTTTATCTGCTGCTTCTCAAACCCGGGACTTGGACTTCACCTTGCAAGCCCCGCAGGCATCCTCAAGGGTGTTTTTTTATTGCCCTGATTTCTCCCAGAAACTTTCCCCTTTTCTCCCAGACCTTGGGTAGTCTTATTGTTTGTCTCATTTGTAATCTTTTTTTCACGGGACTGGGTGCTGGGATCGTTTTACAGTGTTTC
The DNA here is from genome assembly GCA_028565675.1 of Sorex palustris. Classification (NCBI taxonomy): domain Eukaryota; kingdom Metazoa; phylum Chordata; class Mammalia; order Eulipotyphla; family Soricidae; genus Sorex; species Sorex palustris. The sequence continues at coordinate 391 of JAOXYA010077580.1, forward strand.
TGAACCGAGGCTGCTGCTCCCTTTCCGCTTTGATTCTGAGTTGAGTGAGATAGAGACAGCTTTGTTAGTCACTCGCTGGCCCCCAGGCAAGTTGCAATAGAAGCGGTGTAGTTCAGAGGCTGCACCCAAGTAAGCGGTGCCTACTGTGGGCCGTGTGTTCTTTCTCAGCCCTGTCCCATCTGTCCAGCCCAGAAGCAGCCATTGTTCCTGGGGTCTGTTCTCTCCTTCTGAATGTGGGGCCTGGCTCCTCTGGGGGTGTAGACTGATGCCTTCAAGGCTGCTCCATATTAAGGAGTGGCTGGGACAAGGGTGAGGAGAAAACGTCTCCCCCCGCCCCCCACCATTGCTTTCCAGATTTCTTGATTTTGTGTTCTCTCAGTTGCTGTCAATCTTTGGCTTTTTTTCCGCCAGAGTTTTGACAGAGATAGTTCTGACAATTTCTGCCTGACTCTTCAGTGATTCACAAATTTTTGAAGAATATTAGTGTGAACAGCATGCTGCACTATTTCTTATTTAATTTTTGTCTCCTGATGCTAAATGATACGGATGAGAGTTTTTTATATGTCCATTTGCCATATTGACCTCTTTTACGAACTGGAGCGATAACACAGCGGGTAGGGTGTTTACCTTGCACACAGCCGACCGGGCCGACCCGGGTTCAATTCCTCCGCCCCTCTCGGAGAGCCTGGCAAGCTACAGAGAGTATCTCGCCCGCACGGCAGAGCCTGGCAAGCTCCCGTGAAGTATTTGATATGCCAAACACAGTAACAACAAAGTCTCCAATGGAGACATTACTGGGCCCGCTCGATTCGAGGAACAACGGGAGGGCTTTTACCTTTTTACCTTTAATAATCAACATTACTCAATAAAATGTGACAAAATGTGAATTGGACCAAGTTTGCATAAGCAGTCACAACTCGATGCTTTCTGAGGCCCGGCTTATGGAGAGTTTAAGATGTACCCTGTATCCAGAGCTGGAGAGAAGCTGGATCGATGAATACAGTTGGCCTGGGGTGGTAGCTCATGATCTGCACGAGAAGGTCTAGGTTCATCTCAGCACTGCATGGTCCCCAGATCACCTCCAGGAGGGGCCCCTGGCATGTAGCTGGAAGAATTCCCTGAGAACTGTTGGGTGTGACCCCCACAAAACAAAACACAGACACAGTACTTATTTAAAAGAATTCCTTGAGAACTGTTGGGTGTGACCCCCCACAAAACAAAACACAGACACAGTTCTTATTTCAAGGATTTTTGTTCTTGTTGTTGTTGTTGTTAAGGAGGAGGTTTGGGCTACACCGGGTGGTATTCAGAGCTGACTCCTGGCTCTGAGCTCAGGGAATCACTCCTGGTGAGGCTTGGGGGATCATACCCGGTGTCAAGGATCAAATCTGGGTCATTTGCGTTCAAGCACTTTACCCACTGTATTATCTCTCTGGACCCTGTCTCAAGGATTTTTAAAAATAGTTTAATGGACATAATAAACATAAAGGGTCAGAGCAGAGAACGTGGGCAGGCATGTCCCTAGGCTATTTTCTTCCTTCCCTTGCTCGGGTTTCAAGCCCTCACTGGGGGGCGGGGGGGGTGGTTCTCTTATTTATTTATTTATTTATTTATTTATAGTTTTTGGGGTCACACTCAGTGGCACCGTGTGAGCACGCTCGGCACCCATGCCTTGCTTAGTCCTGGGACAGGAACGTCCAAAGAAGAAGCTCAAAAACTGAGGCCAACCTTAGAAGGGAGATAAGTCAGATGCTGTTGAACCATGGTCCTTGGGCTACAGAAAGAATTTGTTCTGGTTTTGGGTTTTTAGAGGGAGGGGAGGGTGGGGTTGAGGGATACTTTATTTTAATTGTTTTAATTAGTTTAATTGAATCACCGTGAGATCCTTACAAAGCTGTTCATGATTAGGTCTCATTCATACAGTGTTCCAACACCCATCCCTCCACCAGGGTACATTTCCCAGCACCAGTGTCCCCAGTTTCCTTCCCATCACCCTCAACCCCAGCCTGCCTTTGTGGCAGGCACTTCTCTCTCTGTCTGTCTCTGTCTCTGTCTCTGTCTCAGTCTCTGTCTTTCTCTTCTTTTGGGCATTGTGGTTTGCAATACAGGTACTGAAAGACTGTCCTGTAAATCCCTTTACTGACTCCTAACACTCAGTTCTAGTCCAGTGTGATCATTTCCAACCATTATTGTCACCTTGGTCCCTTCTCTAACCCTTTGGGTCCTCACCAAGCAGTGCTCCAGGTTTACTCCCAACTCTGAACTCAGGGCCACTCCTGGTAGGGATGAGGGGACTATTATCTGGTGCTGGGTATTAAAGCCCTTGTGCAAGGCAAGTGTCTTCCCCACTACACTATCGCCCAGAGAATCCTTCTGCAAAGGGGAATGAGGATCGCATGTACCCCCACACCAGCTCTTGGGGGCCGCTTTTCTCATAGTCAAGACAGCACTGTGAAGGAGCACTGGTCTTAACAGGAGATTATTTTATCTCGTTTATGTTACTTATTCTTCACTTGACAAGAGATTATTTTGTTGTTCATTATTACTTATGTTATTTATTATTCATTCATTTGTTATTTATTCTTTTATTTTAGGAAGGGGAACACCCAGAGATGTTGGGGGGGTTACTCCAGGCTATAGATGTGGGGAGGGGCAGAGGGGGAATTCCCGGTGGATCTGGGGGATCCCCACGATGCTAGAGACTGAACCCAAGTCCCCTGCAGCCTTTGATCTGTGCCCAGGAACTGAGTGGAAACGTTCTGCAACTCGAGTTCGAGGCAAGTGCGTATGCTGGGCCCCCATTCCAGGCCAAGGTCCGGGTGGTCCCGCTCCAGGGGAGCTCAGGATGAAGCCCCTCCTCATCCCCCCCCACTAGACCATCCCGGGAGAAAAGGCTCTGTAAACGGGTTTTATTCAGCAAGGTGGTCATACTGCTATTGAACCCCCTTCTCTAAGGTTTGAGAAAATAGCTTAGGTATTACATTTTCATTGCCTGCTTAATCACCTCATGTACATCTTCATTGTTTTAAAGGTGTTACAGCTGTTAAAGGATCTTCATGAGTCTGAAGATAATTTCTTGTGAAGTTGAATATAAATGTACTGTCGTTCATAGTGTTTATATAAAGAAAAATACCAGGAATCTTCACTTTCGCTACTTTGATACAGCATTGAGTTATCATGTTAACAACGTTGAAATACATCGATTTATTAAAAAAAAAAAAACTTTTCTAAGAAAAAAAAACGGTAGAGCTCCGGACTAATCGCTTCCTGGCGCAGCGCCCCGGGACCACCGCGCCCACCCTGCCCCCTCCCATCCCCCGGGCCGGCCAGCCCGGGTGGGATCCGAGACTCGGGTCAGAGCTGCAACGCCGCCCCCGGAGGGCCGAGCTGGGGGCGGAGGGGCGCGCGTGGGTGGGGGCGGAGCCGTGGCCACGGGACGCTCGCGGGGCGCGCTGGGCGCTGGGCGCTGGGCAGGAGACGCGCGGGGCGCGCACGCCGGGCTGGACACTCCCCGCGAGCATGGAGGCCGCGGGGCCGCCCCGCGCCGGTGGCCGCTGCTGCCCGCGCGCCCTGGCCAAGCTCCTGCCGCGCCTCTGTTTCCTCTGCTCGCTGGTCACCTACGCGCTGCTGGGCGCGCTGCTCTTCTCGCTCATCGAGGGCGGCCGGGACCTGGCGGCCAAGGACCCAGAGTTCGAGAAATTCCTGGGGGCGCTCCGCCACCTCCTGAGATGCAACGGAACCGGTGGGTACTCGCCCAGGGCGGGAGGGGAAAGGGTTGGGGGGTCGAGGGCTGGACCGAGGGGGGCCACCGCCTTTCTGCTTTCCGTTCCCCGGCCACCCCGACGCTCGGCTTTCCCCACGCCTGTAAAATGGGGGAGAATAGGGGCTCCTGGGGGATGCTGTGGAATATCATCCATAGAGCAAGGTGCGGATGGGGACCACTTCCCCGGCCCCGCCGCCGGCTCCCAGCCCCACCCTGCCCAGCCGGGCGCTGGAGGAGGGATCTCGGGAGGCTTGGGGAGGGCGGGGTGGCCGGGTGACAGCTCTGAGGTGGCAGTTGGTGCCCTAGACTGGTCCCCCACTAGTCCCTTCCCGGGTCCCAGGAACAGTCCGCCTGGGCTTGGCCACCCAAGGCAGTGAGTATCTCGACCCAATACCCCCAGGGTCATGTGCAGTTTCCCACTGTCTTTCTTTCTGGTTGCAGAGGAGAATTGTGAGAAATTGGGGAGGGGGGGCGTTGTGCAGGACCCACCTTGCTCTTCCAAGCACCCTGTGTGTTTGGAAGCAGAGAAATCTCGGGGAGGGAAAAGGGTGGCAATCTCAGACGCCTGAACGTGGGGACAGGCTGGACGTGATGAGATAATGGGCGGGAGGGTGGCAAGGCACTCGGTCTTCCTCGTCCTTATTGCATTTCACTCGTCCTTAGCCACTTAGTTCTACTCGGTGGAGCTGTATTCCGAGAGTGAGTCAGTAATGGAGCAAATGCACAAAGACCAGGAGAGCCGACTCCGGGGAGGCGCAGCGCCCTTCCCGCCCCCACTCCTATTCTCCCCACCTGGTTGGAGGAGCAGGTGTTTGTTTTGAGGGGGTCTGCAAGCCTGGGGCCAGGGGCAGGGACGTAGCTCTTCCCTGGAGAAAGTTCCGACTTCCTATCTCAGCATCCAGGCCTGGGGCCCCAGGCCTTCATGGCCAGCCCCCATGCCCACCTGAGTCCATACCATTCCAACCCTGGTCCAGCAGTGCGGAGGTTCGGTGCCTGAACCACATCCTCAGGCTGAGGATCCCCTGGGCTGGGAAAAGATTCTTTTTTGTTGTTTTTGTTTGGGGACCACATCTAGCGGTGCTCAGGGCTTACTCTGGGCCCTACACTCAGGGAATCAATCATTCTGGCAGGGCACAGGGGAGCCTCTGGGGGGGGGGGCATGGATCGAACCTATGCACAAGGCATGTGCCCTCCCCACGGTTCTATCTTTCGGGCGCCCTGGAAACTTATACTTACGACAGACTGGAAGGGAGTCCCACCCACGGTGTGCTTGAGACGCAGCCTCTTGGCTGAGCACCCTGCACCCTGTTTGCCACAGGAGAAGCGGATGAACTCCCTCCCTGACACTTTTGGAAGCTGCTCCCCAGGGGGATGTGGGGGAGTGAAGAAACTTGCCCAAGTCACGGGGGAGACCCAGAGCCTGAATTCCCACCCAGCCAAAGCCGCAGTCACATTCGGTCACACTCCTTCCGCGAGTGAAGTCCAGAAAGATGGTTCTTGTCCACCGTTCCCGGAAGTGATCAGGAGCAGAGCGGGTGGGGGCCGACTCCCGTGGGAGCATATTCAGAAGGGAAGGGACTCCCTTCTCTTAGAACTGGGCGGCTATTGGGCTGCCCCGTCCAGCAGAACCGTTTAGGGACTCCTGCACCCGGACATCCAATCCTGCCCTGTGGGTTCTGGGCCTAGACAGCCCACGGATCCCAGCAGGCTCGCAGGCAGACGAATGACCGCGAGGAGAGGCTTCTGTTTGCAGCCACGTGGCACTCAAAAACTTTTCCTGAGAGGGGTGAGAGGCTGAGTGGAAGGGAGCCTGGCCCTGCCAGCCAGGCTGCACGGTGGAGCAAGGCAGACTCAGGAAGGCCCTGGGCTGCAGTGCCAACCCATGGCTGGCAGAGGGGGGTGGATAGCGGAGGTGGGGGGCTCTTCTTTCAGCATGTTACGACTCTCCCAGTTCCGGGATGCGAGAGCATAATCTGAAATGCAGAGTCTTGGCGGAGCTGGGTTCCGAGAGCCCACTGCTGAGGGGGCCCCCTGGCCCGGCCCTCTTGCTTGGTGGCGGAGCTGAGCCTTCTCTCTCTCTATCTCTCTCTCTCTCTCTCTCTCTCTCTCTCTCTCTCTCTCTCTCCCCTCCTTTCCGTGTGCAGTTGAGGACGAGGACGGCTGGAAGCAGGAGCTGGGGAATCTGTTGAAGACGGTGAGGCCGGGCTGGTTCAGCCAGGCGGGCGACTGGTCGTTCCTGAGCTCGCTGTTTTTCTGCTGCACCGTGTTCAGCACCGTAGGTGAGTCCACGGGTGAGACCTGGGGGGAAGCAGGCTGTGGCCCCTGAGCACGGACACTGGCCTCACTGGGTGCAGGTGCAAGGGGCTCCACAGTTGGTAAGGGACCCCAGTGAGGAGACAATCGTGCCTTAGGGGAGAAGGCCCTTCCATGGGGGAGGAGGTGCATTCCTACCCAGGGTGAGACCCTTGGGAGCCTTTTCCTGCCTCCTGGCTGAGTCTGAGCTTTTTTTTTCTTTTTTTTGTGGGGGGGTCACACCCGGCAATGCACAGGGGTCACTTCTGGCTTATGCACTCAGAAGCTACCCCTGGCAGTGCTCAGGGGACCATATGGGATGCTGGGAATCAAACCCGGGTCGGCCGCGTGCAAGGAAAATGCCCTGCCCGCTGTGCTATCACTCCAGCCCCCGAGTCTGAGCTTTTGAACTGACGAGATGCCGTGGAGATAGCTCAGGCCAAGGGTGCAAGCAAAGGCCTAGTTTCATCAGGTGTGGCTTGGGTGGCCCCCAGCACTACTGAGCTGAGCACTGAAGCGTCTGTTGGCCTGGCTGCCTATTGGCAGGAGTAGCCCCTGGTAGCCCCAGCAATGCTTGGGCGCACCCTGCCCCCAAAATGCAACCTGCATGCCGGTGCCTGCCCAATGCCCAGGTTGGCTCCAGGCTCCTCTGAATGAGGTGGCATCTGCACCAGGTGGGAGTCACTGGGATGAGGGAGGAAGGGACCCAGGCCAAGAGCGCGGCCAAGGACATACCAGGCACAGTGAGGAGAGGGGGCTAGGAGAGAGGGGAGCTGCCCAGGAAGGGACCACCAGCCAGGCCACGGAGGGGGGGTATCTGGAAAGTGGTGGGTGTCTCAAGGGGTTTTAAGCCAAGGAAGGGTTTGGGGGGAGGGGAGCTCAGCATTCCAGAAAGTTCTCCAGCTGCCTCAGAGAGGGGCTGGCATGGGAAGGACGGCCAGGGGAGACCAGGGGTGTGGATATGAGCACTCCTGGGGGCTGCAGGAGCCTGGAGGAGTCTGCCGGAACAGGACCAGGAGGAGGAGGACCCCAAGGTGTCCCATGTGGCTGGCCAGATGGTCCCTGGGCTGGCGGGGCTGCTCAGGGCTCGTGCAGCCGAGACTCCCTGGCTGCGGGTATGGGCCTGGGGCCCCAGTGGGCAGTGGCTACAGCCCCTCCACGACCCTGCCTTCCCAGAGCAGAGGAGAACCATGGGCAAGGGTGGGGTGTGGAGGGGGTGTTCAGCAGAGGGGAGGCTGGAGAGCTAACTGCAGCTGTGCTGGGGTGCTTGGGTCCCCATGAGAAATGCTCCCTCAATGCTTACAGAGGAGGCCGGAGCCATAGCACAGCAGGCAGGGCACTCACTGTGCATGCAGCCAACCCGGGTGGACCCCCAACACCCCGTCTGGTTTCCTGAGCTCCACCAAGAGTGACCCAGAACCAGGAGTGAGCCCTGAGTATGGCTGATGTGGCCCCAACACTCAACAACAATGACCAGAGAGCCCACCCAACACATCAGCTGGGATCTGAGCCCAGGAAGGTGACATCAGGGACCAAGTCACAGTCCAATGGGGTGCCTCAGTCAGCTATGTTGCAAGGGTCACACAGCTCACAGCTCCGGGACTCGGGAGACCATTTGGGGTCCTGGGAATCAAAGATAAGTTGGCTGCATGAGAGGTTAGTGTCCTACTATCTCTCGATGTTGTGACTTTCTACGAGTCTGGCGTGGGGTGAAAGAGCGGGACCCCCTCTTTCTCGTGGAGCTCCAGGAGCTGAGATCCACTAAGCCTATGGGGAGAATAACCCCCCACACTACTGAGTGTCCGCATGGGGAGGCAAAGCCCCCATCAAAGCAAGTGTCCAGAGCTCGTGGGGCTCTGCGGCTGAGCAGTGCTGCTTACCCTGTGTGTGTGTGTGTGTGTGGGGGGGGGTGACCTGAAGGCTCAGTAGAGGCTGGCTGGGGAGGGACAGGAGAGGGAACTTTCCCAGCAGGCACCCTTGGGCTTAGCACCTCTCTGGAGGGATGAGAACCAGGAGGCAACCCCCCCATGAGGGGTGGGGGAACTGCCCTCGGCCACCGCCCGGAACTCCTGGCTCATGTCCCCGACAGCCACCTCACTGCCCTGCCCTGTCTTCTGGGCGCTGAAACCGGCCGCCAGGTCTCTATGTGACAGCTGGCTCAGTGCTGGGGTCCCCGTGAGACCTGTCGGGAGGTGGCCATGAGGGTCCCAGAGCCCCTGCTTATCAGCAGCTCCCCACCATTCTGTCCCCTCACACTCGGGCAGTGGCCAGCTGTGGGCAGCCAGTGGCCAGTGAGGGTATCTTCCAAACCTGGCTCACTGACCCCTGGCTCCTCCCATGCTCCTGTCGGGGCTGAACCCCACAGCTGGGGCTCCTTCTCCTGCTACAACCGGGACCACCCCCCTTCAAAAAAATTTAAAGGGCTGAGACACACCCACCAGAAAGAGCCGTGAGGAGGGGAGGTCAGTGCAAGGGCCAGCTGCTGGGCAGCTCAGCGAGGCATGCGGCTTCAGGGTCTGTCCATCGTGCTCAGCAGGTCACCAGGTTGCCCCCACAGTCCATTCCACCTGGGCAGAATCACCCTGCGCCCGGAGTAAGGGTTGACCTGGACGCCAGCGGGGCGCTCTCCTAGAAGTCCCTCGCAAACGAACCCACTTTCCCCCAGATCTTCCCCTGAAGCGGGGAGGGAAACAGTGGCACAGCAGGAACTCTGGGCATTCATTGCAAGAGAAGAAGGAAAGTTCTGGGGGCATTGCAACCGCGGTCCCTGCAAATCCGCAGCTCCTGGACTCGTGTCCCAGGGCGCCCCCTGGAGGTTTCTTTCGGAACTGGTCTCATTCATCCGCGTGTCCTTGGCCGACTGAATCCCGCAGGAAACAGGCAGAGTATAGGGAACAGCTGTGCCGCCCTGCCAAGGCCAGGTGTGGCCCCAATGTGCTCCCTCTGCATCGTCTTAAACACATGACAGCCTCTAGAGGGAGTGTCCCATTGGATGGCACCAGTGAGGCAGAGGCTGGACACACACACAAGCCTTTGCGAGGGGGTCCTCAGCTCAAGGGGTGGTTTACAGGAACAAGGAGGACACTGGTGCCGACGAGAGGGAATGAGAGCCAGGTATTTGCTTACTTTCCCCAGAGAACTTTCAGGGATTGGATTAAGGTAGATGGTCTCAAGCTGGGTACTACTGACATCTTGGACTAAGGTGGGAATCAGGGTCCAAGGGGGCCACTCTGAGCACTGTAGGATGTTTTGTATCAGCACTGGCTTCTACCCACCAGAAGCCAGATGCCCTTCTCTCCTCTCTGCCCACTGCAACTGCAGAAGTGTCTCCAGATGTTGGCAGATGTCTCTCGGAGGGTGCAAGGTCAATGTCCCTGGTCATGGTCTGACATCAGCAGGCGCTTGGGCATCACCAGGTGTTTCTTACCAGCTGCCGTGCCCGGCCTGAACCCCACCCCCAACCTGTCCATCCGCAGTTCTCGGGCCCCCACCTGTCTCTCAGAGCTGTCCAGGTTATTTAAATGGGAATCCAGGCTGGAACCACCTGCCTAATGGGCATGCATTAGCTCGGAAGAAAGGCATCCTACTACTCACAGCTCAGATCAATGGTGACCTCGGGCTGCCCAGTAATTGCAGCCGGAAGAGGAGGTTGGGAAAGATTCTTCACTGCCTGTAAAAGCAATAATGGGGTTCAGAGCTTCTGCTAGGAACCCCTTACTTCCTGGCCCACATCTTCCAGTCACCTGAAACACATCTTGCCTTGAAGCAGAGCAAGAGACCCCCCCTGAAAGGTGTGCGGATGGTCAAACTGGTCCTCCAGCTGGGTCAGCCCCTTAGATGATCCCGGGGGTGGGGTGGGGGGCAGGCTTCTCTGCTCGCGGCGGCTAAGTGGAAGCAGAGTGCATTAGAAGGAAGGATAGGCTCTTGCATTAGTCTTAGCGGCCGTCGGTAATTCACTTAAGCCAGGCATTCCCTCTGGAACAGCTGTGTCTTCTCTGAGACTCACTTACTTGAATTTTCTGGATCATAGCTGCCTTGTGGATAGTCCACACCTATCCCCCATCTCCCTTGCCAGAGATAGCCACAGAGATCGTGTGTAACCCCCGGCCCACCTTTACCAAGGAGAACATGGTTGGGGCATTGTTGGGGAGAGTCATCAATTGCCCTTTGTCAGCTGTGGGCCGCATGACCCGGGATGGTCCCCGACACCCGAGCCCTAGACTGGGCTAGTAGAAGCCAGTCCGGGGCTAGTGGGGACATTGTGGTGGTAGTTTCCAGCATCCGGGTTTGGCTCTGAGGGGGATGGTGACACTTCGAGGCACTGTTGTCTAGAAAAGCCATAGGAAACGTGGCACTCCTGTCTTTAAGCTGAGGGCTGGAGAGATGTTCACGGTGCTTGCCTTGTACACATGAGACCCAGGATCAATCCACTGCACCGCATGCAATCCCCTGAGCACAGGCGGGTCTGGACCCAAGGCAAAACTAAACCTAAATCAATTCTCCTGAGACTGTGCTAGAAGCTGGTCGGTGGGATGGGGAGCCCTCTGGACCCTCCAGAGGGCAGGTGGCTCCTGTCTGCAGACCTGGGGACAGGGCTGACATCTCAGAGACGGCTGGAGCTGAGGGCGCCTGAGGACCTGGAACCGGAAGCAGCTGACACGGCCGGCTGGGACTCTGGACAGGCTGTCCTTGCTCCTCTGGGACTTGCCCCTTGCCCTGCCCTGCCTCCTCCCTTCCTCCTCCTCCTCCCCCTCCCCTTCTCCTCCTCCTCCCCAATACCTGTGCATGTCCTCCTCCTTCCTCCTTCCTCATCCCTCCTCCCTCTTCCTCCTCCTCCTCTTCCTCCTCTTCCCTCCTCCTCCTCTTCCTCCCCCTCCCCCTCCTCTTCCTCCTCCTTCTCCTTCTCCCTCATTCCTTCTCCTCCTCCTCCCTCCTCCCTCCTCCTCCCTCCTCCTCCTCCCTCCTCCTCCC
>JAOXYA010077603.1:0-11416 GCA_028565675.1 Sorex palustris
CAGGATTTGATTGGTACGTGCAAAGGCCTCGACCACAGTCTGAACACACACACACAGACACACACACACACACACACACACACACACACACTGCAAGTATCCTTGAGACTCACTGGTGGGACTGTTTAGCTTCACGGGGGTGGCAGGAATTACTCTATAATGAACTAAATGACTCCTTTAGGATTTGGAGGCCAAATAGTTTGAGGCTGCCAGAAAGGATGAACAATTTGCTTTTCCTTAACTCTAATTGTTTCCATGAACTATTACAAAGGCATTTTAAAAGAACATTAGGTTTCACATTTCTCTTTATTTTTAAGTCTCTTTTTAAATTAACTTAATTTAGATATTTAGGAAAATTATTATTAAAGCCAGAAGTTCAAGACATCTTCTCCCTGAAAATCAAATCTGAACTAGGGATGTGGCTTGGAGGTAGAGTACATGCCTCTCATGTGTGAGACCATGGGCTTGGATCTCTGGCATAGTGTGCCTGCAGTGTACGCACATGCGTGCATAATCATGCACACACGTATGTGCACGCACGCGCGCACACACACACACACACACATACACACATCTAAAACAAAACCCACAATTCTGCTTAACTTTATTTCACAGAAGCCCCTAAGGCTTTCAGGAAGGGAAGTGATCATCTCTTCCCGCTGTTCCAGTTCTGCTTTGGCTCAATTTTTACAGTTTGTCCTTTTTACAACTTTAATCTAACTGGCCCTATTTATAGGCTTTGAATATCCAGGGAATATCTATATGAAAATTCCCAATGATACATCTTGAAAATCCTGTGCACCAGCCTTTGGCTTATAAATATTTAATAATGATGCAAAAATGATATGTATTCAGTAGAAACTGTAGCTCAGAATGTGAATGTGGGTTTTCTCATGGGCTGGCAATCCTATACTCTCTCAGGATGCTGAGTGAGATGTCACCATCAGCTGTAACTGTCACTCTCAGGTTGCTGCCACTTTCATATAGAATTCAATATGTTAATGTGCTGCTCAATGTGATTCGAGAATGAACTTTGTGTCAGATGATTTTGCCCAACTGTACACTAATGTAAGTGTGCTGAGCACAGTTAAGGCAGACTAAACTAAGCTAACATATTCAGTAGGTTCAGTGTACTAAATGCAATTTCAATTTAATAATATCTCCTCTTTTTAAACTTAAGTTTATGTTAGGCACCATAGGTTTCATGAATAAATCATTCCAGCACCTCATCCTCCACCAGTGTCCATTTCTCTTCACCATTGTCACAATATCATCCCTTGTCCTGTTCTCTCCAATGCTCACCTCCTGCCATCTCCTGTGGCCATCTTCCTGCTGAAGATCAGTTCTCCATTCTGTTGCCTTTGGGTCTCTGTTATTTCCATACTATGTTGCTGTATATCCTCATATGTGAGGGATAATCATTCTGTGTCTGTCCCTCTCCTTCTGATGATAAGTTTAACCAGAACAAGTCAAAGAAGATCTATATAGTCAAATATCTCTGCTCTATAGTGCTACTCTAACACAGAACAAGATTAGGACCTAAAACACAATCACCATACCCTAACTTCTGTTCTGTTTAATAACTTCAATACTCAAATGTAAAGACCTGCTCAGAAATTCCAAATTATAGAAATATAGGAATAAGGGGAATGTTAAGATGTTTTCAAAGTAATAAAATCTGACTTTAAACTCAGATCAAATAAACACTAATTTCATAGTGATTGACATAAGGTATTAAGCTCCAAAACATTGATGACATCTTGTAAATTAAAATACTCTAAAGTTACAGACCCTTGTAAATGGAGGTACAGGGAGCAAATGATAAAGCCCATGATCTCCCAGTTTAAAGTCAATTAGTGGGTAGGGTATTTGCCTTGCACTCAGCTGACCTGGGTTGGATTCCCAGCATCCCATATGGTCCCCTGAGCACTGCTGGAAGTAATTCCTGAGTGCAGAGCCAGAAGTGACACAAGCATCACTTGAGCATCACCAGGTGTGACCCAAAAAGCTAAGTAAATAAATAAAGTGAATTAACACAATCAGTTCAATAGGTCTCATAACTTAGTGATTCTATATTTGAAATTTTGCCTATTTGCTAAAATGTATTTGTAACTTCTGAATTGAATCTCTTGGTCTTTCTGCAATCAAGATCAGACATTGATGCAATAGAACAATGCACTCAACAAAATCTTGGGAGTTACCCAACGCACTTGTTCCAAGTTGAGGTCAAATAAGCAACTGAAATTGCACAGCAGTGCATATCAAATTAAAAATTATCTCAAAGATCCCTGGGTTTTTGGTTCATTCACTGCAAAAAAGGCAAAATAAAATCATCTCAAATTCCTGATGTCAGCTCCCAGCTTTCCCCTTCTATAATTCTCTTCATCTTAGTAAATAGTCACTCCATCTAAGGAAAATTTTATTTTCTAAAAATAAATCCAGAAACACTACTTCTGCTTCCAAGTTCTCATGTCACTCTTTTATCAAAAGATAGTCTAGCCAGGAAGATGGTTCAATGGGGTGGAGCACATGTGGAAGCCTTGAATTCAATCCCCATCATCACATGATCCTCCAAGCACTGCTAGGTGTTTCTTCCTCCCCCCACTAAAAGGAGAGAGAGATGTTCTCCTCCCCTCTCTTTGGCTTTTGACAGAACTTTGTAATTGCTCTGATGCATAGAACATGGCAGAGGTGTTAATGGCAAGGTCATAAAAATGGATGCAGCTTTTATCTTGCTCACTTTCTTTTTACCAAACATGGGAGTCTTTTCTTTTCTTATACTCCCTCCAGCACAAGCTGTAGGTATTCTGTGTGTGCTCACAGATCAACTGAAGATTTGCCTGTTTCCAAGGAAGACAGTATTCGTTGCAAGCAGTTCAGCCTGAACTGGTAATCAAGGACACCCACTGTATTTATTTAAATGCCTCATCACTTACAATTAGAATTAAGGATCCTCATTATGATTCCAGAACTACTGGACTCCTTTGGGAATCAAGAAGAAGACCATGTTATCCTTCCTTAATGATTGGTTTTCACAGGGGTGAATTTTTTTAAATTACACAGTTTCATTGAATTCTCACAATCTATCTGTATTTTCCTGTCTCTTCCTCCAAGGGTGCATGGGAAATGTCTCCTTAGTGGCAGAGATGTGTTGAGGTCCATCCAGTCATTGGGACTGCTGGATCTTTACTAAAGAAAAGACGAAACAGTGACCTAGGACCCAGCAGGGCTATGAGAAGCAAGCAGCAGCATAGGACCTATATTCCAACCTCCCTTCATACTGTGATCTTAGAAGTGTCCCTTCACCTTTCTTGGCCCTACATTTCATTCACCTATACGACAAAAGTTGTCAAGGTCCTCGCTGAATATACTTGCCATGCCTATGCCTCTAGACAAGCCTGTGCCACTTTCTTAGATTTTTTCTTCTTGTTCCCTTATTTCCTTCCTCCCATATTTTCCCTGTCTCTTTTTCTTCTCTTCCCTTACCTGTTCACCCACTTTTTAAAAAATACTTCCTGTCTATGTAGAGTCCCTGCTACCTGGTACAAACTTCAGCACAGCTCACTTCCTTAAAAAGCTCACCATGTATATTGATAGATATGTCCAAAGAGTTGATGAATATTTTAAGTATAGACACTAAGGTTCTTACAGAAGATATTTCCTGAGCTGCTGGAAAACATACTAGTGTTTCATGATATATTTTTTATGTCATCCCTGAGTGGAAGGAACCACCTAACATAAACCAGGTTTATGTTTCAGAGAAGCCAAATAATGAAGCTCAAATCTCACAGCTCTTACCTGACAGTATTTTTTCTTTTCTTTTTCTTTCTTTCATTTTTTTTTTTTTGTGGTTGGGGTTGTGATATGTGAGGTTTGGCCATTATCAGGTGGTGCTCAAGGCTTACTCCTGGCTCTGCCCTAGGGATCACTCCTGGCAGGGATCACTCATGGGATGCTGGGGATCGAATTCGGGTTGACAGCATGCGAAACAAGTGCCCTACCCGCCTACTCACTATACTCAGGCTCCTGACAGACCTTTATGAACAAATAGAGCAACCATTTGTGTTGTGGTAAGTTCTACACACAAAAGCAGAAAGTTTCCTCTCCAAAGCTGGAGAGATATTTCAAAGAGGTACCATTGAAGAATAATGGGTTTTATCTGTTGGAGATAAAACCAGTGTATCAAATTTCCAGATAAGACTAGCTCATTAAAAAATGACATAAAACGTAAAAGAAATCAATGTCACCTACTAATAACACAATAATGGAAATTGGACAGAAATTGCGTGGATTTTCATTTGGCTATAAATACAGATATTGCCTTTTTTCCTGGAAAAAAAAAGACCCAAACCACTTCATGATTTTAAATCTTGCTTCACTTCTTCTTTTAGCCTAAGTAACCCTGCTGTATTTTCGGAAGTCTCTGAGGCATGTTCTCTAAATCTCCTCCCTGTCCCTCCCCCAGTTTCCATTTTACACTTTTTGTTAGTTACGTGGTTTTTAGCCAAACCAAATGCTCAAGCATACTTTACTTCTTGAGAAGTGTTCTAGATCAAATCAGGGGAAACCCCTTTACTTTCTAGAAAGATTGGTGGTACATAAAGACCTGAGGCAACTGTCTCTTCCTTCAACTTCTAGCTCTGACTTACATCCAATTAAACATTATAAAGTCAGAATAGGCAGAAAGAACTGTTTCTGATGCTCAACACATCTCTAAGGTGACCAGAATTCAGTGTTTCTTGAAGAACTATTTCAACTTATATCTCCATCAAGAGTCTTCCTCAGGACTGACCAATCAGCATCATAGTCCTTCATGGACCAACAAGCATAAGTTTTGGGACTTTTATGAGTGGCAAAGAGACAAACTCTTGCCACTTGGCTAGCAAAGTTGTGGGATGGGTTGAAGTGAGGTTGGTGTCACAGGTTTCTGTCTTTATTGTCACACTTGAAGGAAGTCTACTTAAAAACAAAGCTAATACAGAGTCAATGTTTTTGCTCAGACAGTCTCTGTACTTTTTCTCTCCCCACACCATGGGGCACTGAAGGCAGACTCTACTGTCTTTATTCAGGAGGTCAGCGCTGACCCTCACCCCTCAGTAGCATCCCCATATTCTGGCTAAGAACCTGGTATCCCATAGTCTCAACATACTAATAAGATCTCTTATTTAGCATTCTATTTCTACTTTCAATATGTTCCTTGCCCCCACCGAAACATGCCAGATCTCCCTTTTGATTCCAGGAAGAACCTTTGAGCCATCCTTCTGCATCCTCTCCTAGATCCATTGCCAGTTTCTCCATCAGCAGAACAACCCATCCTATGGCCAGAAACCATCGATTTTTCAGAGGCATTGGGCACCACAGTCTTCAGACAGAAGAACAGGACTCCAGATTCTGAACAGTATCTGTGGACACAACACAAGCATGACATGGACCTACCTACTCATAACAAACCCAGCATCCAAAGCAGCAAGTTGGGGTACCCAAATGAGTTGGATATCTTTTGAAACTTACATCTGTGTGCAGTTGTCAACATGGATGAAAGTCCAGTCATTATCCGGAACAAGCTTAGCAGCATCACACCCACCCTAATGCTGTGAGACAACACTAATTTGCTCTGGTTCATTTGAGGCTCAGTTGATGTTATGATCACTGAATGTAAAGTGTGATGTTTCTGGTCTGATTCTATTCAGCCATAGTATTAGGGATATTAATGGTTCATTAAAGAACCCCTCCCTGGTCCATTAAATCTCTCTGATCCTACTTGGTCACTTAGGAAAACGTCACTATAGCACAGTGATCTATGATAGCCAAGTCTGCATTCCTGCCACTACAATATCTTTCCTGTCCTAAAACAACCATGAGAACAAAGACCATTCAGGTTTCCTAACAATGCCTATTTGTGGACAGATTGCAAAACAACCACAGTTGAGCAAAGTTTTAGGCAGGTCTCCACTAATATTGATTTATACTTCCAAAGGTCACGTGTAAGATAATTCTTGAGATTTTCACACATTTTCTCATAAAAAGAGAGTCATGGACTAGGTGAGGGGCCTCATGTCAAGCCATAAATGCCCAGAGTAACCATGATGCCAAGAGCACTATTTCAGAAGCTCAATCCATTCTAAATAATGTTGCTGCTTTAGCAAAGTGTATTTCGAACTCCAATGCAGGAGGATTCTGGGAAAACATTTCCCAAACCCTATATGCACCCTGTTAACATAAGAGAAGTACCTCTTTTGCTCAAGTATCCATTTATTATTCTAAATATTTATTCACTATTTGCACCAGACACTGCTCTAGGTGCTAGAGATATGGCAAAGAACAAAATTCACTTCTTTCTAGCTCTTAAATGAGCATAGAAGGTCAGCACTGCCTTATTGGTCAAGGTAATAGGAGAAGGACCACCCTGATGTTTTTTTTTCTTGCTTTTTTGGGTCACACCTTGTGATGCTCAGGGGTTAGTCCTGGCTCTGCACTCAAGAATTACTCATGGTGGTGCTCGGGGGACCATATGGGATGCTGGGGATCGAACCCAGGTCAGCCGTGTTTAAGGCAAATGCCCTACCCACTGCACTATTGCTCCAGCCCCCACCCTGGTGTTTCTTTAAAAGAGTCTGGTATATCATAAAGGTGAAATTTCATCTTTACCCTTGAATGCAAAAATGAATAATTTCAAAATGTGTCTTTTCTAGCTTATCATAGGATAAAATAAAATAATGTGTAAGTATTGTCCTTTTTTTTGCATTTTTTATACTTACTGTTGATCCCTGAATGGACTAAAAGCAAATTGTCAAGATAAGAAAGATTTTGTGTCTTTCCTGGGGTATAGAATCTCATGAGAGACATGGTGTGTCTTTACTAAGCCTGATAATTTCCCTGGGGAATTATGAAAGTTTTGGGGAGACAGTTTGTGGACTGACGCTTTTCCCAGTGGAACTACAAAGACCAGTGCCTATCTGGTCAATGCAGACTGTAAGAGAGAAGCTACTCTTTTGCTCCTGACTAATCTGAAAGAATATTCTGGGTCA
Organism: Sorex palustris; assembly: GCA_028565675.1. Classification (NCBI taxonomy): domain Eukaryota; kingdom Metazoa; phylum Chordata; class Mammalia; order Eulipotyphla; family Soricidae; genus Sorex; species Sorex palustris. The sequence continues at coordinate 7,029 of JAOXYA010077603.1, forward strand.
GTTCACCTGGACAGTGAACCTCTTTAACACATGCCCACTCCCTTTTGTGACTGTGAGAGTAATTGTGAAATAGAGTTTGCATATTTACTTAACTCCTTACTCTCTCTCATTGTCTCATTCAAAGCTCCCAAAGTGCTCCTAAATTTAAAGGTTTATTGGATAGCTTTTAAATCCATTGCTTCATATAAAGTGGTCTTATAGGTATCAGGGAGATAACTAAAGTGGTAGTATAAGTGTCTAACATGTGCCGAGCACTGAGTTTGCAGCTGGGAACCACATGGTTCCAGGTGTGGCCTAGGTGGTTCCCAAGAATCTCTGAGCTAAGCATCCCAGGACTGAGCATCACCAGGAGTGCCCTGTTAACTTCCCAACCAACATTGCTTGGGGGTGTGCCCTATGGAATAAAAATTAAAATATGGGCCAGAGCAATAGTACAGCAGGTAGGGATCTTGCCTTAAGTGAAGCCTACCCAAGTTTGATCTCTAGTAGTCCATATGGTACCAACCACCACCAGGAGCCATCCCTGAACACAGAGCCAGGAGTAAGCCCTGAACACAGTAAGTCTAGTGTGTACCCACCCCAAAATATAAAAATTACATGGTCCTATAGATTTATCTCCTCACCCTTCTTACATGGATTGTTGTGACTGACCTAAAAATTAAAACAAAAATATTCTTCCTCACAAAGAGAAGAGAAAACCTCAAGTTTTTCCAAGTGTTTTTTGTAGCTTTTGTCTTTTTTAAATTCATTATTTATAGATTAAAAGCTATATATTTGAGGGGTAGTTTGAAGAATATGCACAATAGGGACCAGAGAGATAGCACAGCAGGCACTTGCTTGTATGCAGCCAACTTCAGTTTGACCTCCTGCATCCCATATGGTCCCCCAAGCAAGTAATTCCTGAATTCAGAGCCAGGAGTAACTTCTGAGTGTTGCTGGGTGAGGCTCGCAAAAATATATGCAACATAATGAAAGTCAGAATTTGATTTTAAGCTTCCTAAGATGGGGGTTATCTTTATTTAGTTCTGTTGCGAAGGTCATAATCAAAGTTCAATGAAGAATGTAAACAAAATAAAATCTAACAGTAATACAGACATTGCTAAAAATGACTCAAGCTAGCTCTGCACAAATATCACATTTATTTATTGACCTACCACCAGAATCAGTAGAGTAAGTCACCTGAGGAGAAACAGCAATATTTCTGGAAATTTGTCTCAGATTTTGGGAATGGTAGTTATACTTACTTTATTTGGTAATAAGCTTGACCGAGACATATATAGAGGGTGAAAAACAAATACCTACTCTAAAAACTTTATTTCCCATGGAGAGTAACTTCTCAAAGGTCACTGGAGTGAGTTCAGAGACTAACTATTGGCAAACACCATCTCTCTGTCCTCCAGGGCACGGGCAGTCACATTCCACTCCCAGCTCCAGAAAGCTGAGACTTTGTGTCAGCCCATCATGCAGGAGTCCAGGCCAACCTTGGCCCCAGTGTGCCTAGTGCCCAACATGAACCATGGAAGGCAGAGAAAGATGCCTGAGTCTCCCACTCCTCTTTTTCATCCTCTCCAGGAATAGGTTATGGAGGAGGAAGCAGAAAGTAGGAGACATGAGCAGCACCTCCACATCCCCTTCAAAATATGGATATACAGAACAGGATTGAGATGTGAACATTGTGTCTCTGTGGGTTTCAGTCCTGCTCTTGTCTCCACTTTCTCCACAGGAGGGCTGAGCGTCAGCCACTTGGACTCCAGGATCTGACAGAGTTTCACTCTTTGTTTTCGTAAAATTGGGAGTAATGTAAAGATTACTCCTCAGGGCTGAGGATGAAATGAGTTGACATTTGGAAAGCAAGCCCCTACAAAAGCTAGCCCCAAAAAGGATATTTGTGTAAAGTTATGAAACCAATCCTCAATTACTCTCTTTGGAGAACAGGCTGCTACATTTGCATCACCAAGAACCAAAGATGTGACTGTTGACTGGTGCACTGTGTTTGTGTATGTGTGTGCGTGCGTGTGTTTATGTGTGTATGTTCAGTGAGCCAGTCAATGTGGGAATTCCCTTCTCTCTGAGGAGATGTAAGAGGTCCCGAAAATAGCTTGGATTTTCCTTTTTTCTGAATGATTTCTCTGACACATTCCTTGACAATTCGATACAAAGTCATGGAGGATGCCTTGCACAGCTTCACTCATGTTCAAGTGTTTCCTGAAAGTTAACATCACAACCTCAAAAAATAAATAAATAACTGAGTAAAAAGTTGAGCAACCCTTTTCTGAGGCACCATCTACGTAAAGAACACTGTGCTCAGTAACAAAGCCACAAAAGGTTGAGGGAAAGAATGCAGTAAAATAACCAGAGCAGAATGTGACGATAGACAGACGGGATGCAGACTGGGTGATGAACTGAACCTTGAAATGGGCTCATAATGTCTAACTCTTGACCCATCCCCCTTCCCGTAATAGTTGGTTGAGCTAAGGCACTGTGACCAACACTCCAGGCTATGTACTCAAGTGCACGAAGCAAGGGATAGGATAAGTCTTCCCAAAGAGTTCTTTTAGGCTGTGGTTCTAGTTACCGAGGAAGAAAGGAAGGAAGCTAAAATTGACTTAAATCTGCATTACAAACATACCCTCATTATTCTAATGTGATTTACGGAATAAACCCTTAACCTTTTGTAATCTCCTCTGATACCTGCCTCTCTGGCCAATACCTTAAATCTTTAGTTCGAAATAGTACTTAATGTTGTGGACTGTATTTCTAGGAGTAAAGGCAACTTTTTTTTAATTGTTCACTTTTGTTTGTTTGCTTGGCTTTTGGGTCACAGCTGGCAGTGGCAGTACTAGAGGGTAAATAGCATCAGGCTCTGCTCTCAGCTATCGCTCCTGAACGTGCTCAGGGACCAAATGGGGGTGTCTGAGATAAAACCAGATTAGCCATGTCCAAGGGAAACGCCCTAATTGTTGGACTATTTCTCTGGTCCCTGATTTTTCATTTCTTCTGCTTTTCTGTGTTTTATTACAGGGGGCGTCTCAACTGAAACTGAGAAGAGTGAAGGGAAAGTTCTTTAAGTTCTTTTTTTTTTCACTGAACATCTACAGATTCTAAGGAGGGTTGGTCTTTAATGACAAATATTAAAATGACTAAAAATAAAAATTTTAGAATCCCATTCAAGAGTTTATAGAAATCTAGTCAGTAAGCAACTTTTTAAGTTCCTTCTTAGCTGTATGGATTTGACAATTGACAATTGGGCAATGATAGAGGAAAAAATATTCTATATATGTTGAAAGAGAAAGCCTCAGTTTACCCTTTCCAGATGCTGTGACCAGTCCTGGTTTTTGCTGGCCCATCCTACATTTTTGAACTCCTGCAAATTCCTGGGATTTTCTGATGAACAGGGAGTTAGCAATAGTCCATCACAAAATTCTGCCCCAAAGTTTAGGCCCAGAGGGAGACTCAGATAATGGACAACCTAAGGCAGATGGCCAGAAGACTCAAATCAGCTGATCACCCTGTAGATTCTCTGAACTTTCCATAATACTTGTCAACTGACTGGAAATGCAAAGGAGCTTTAAAAATGCCTACACATTCTGTAGACTGTCTTTGTATTTTGGTCACTGTTTCTTTTGAGGTGCAGAACTTCTTAGTTTAAGACAGTCCCATTTGTCTATCTCTCTCTTCACTTGCTCGGCCAGTGGCGTGACATCTTTGAAGATACCATTAGCTTCAATGTCATGGAGGGTTTTTCCAACTTTGTCTTATGGGCTGGAGCGATAGCACAGTGGATAAGGCGTTTGCCTTGCAAGCGGCCAATATGGCCGACCCTAGTTCGATTCTTCCGCCCCTCTTGGAGAGCCCGGCAAGCTACTGAGTGTATCTCACCCGCACGGCAAAGCCTGGCAAGCTCCTCGTGACGTATTCAATATGCCAAACTCAGTAACAAGTCTCACAATAGAGATGTTACTGGGCCCACTCGAGCAAACTGATGAATAACGAGAAGACCATGACCATGACCGTGTCTTATGGATTCCGGTCTGATGTTGAGGTCTTTAATGCATTTTGATCTTAATTTTGTACATGGTGTTAGGCAGAGATCTGAGCACATTTTTTTTTTTTGCATGTAGCTGTCCAGTTTTCCCAGCACAATTTGTTAAAGAGGCTTTCCTTACTCCACTACATATTTCTTGCTCCCTTGTCAAAGATTAGATTATCATATGTTTGGGGGGAGATGTCAGTATATTCAACCCTGTTCCATGGGTCTGACGCTCTGCCTTTATTACAGTACCATGATGTTTAAATTATTACTGCTTTGTAGTAAAGTTTGAAGTTAGGAAGGTAGATTCCTCTCATTTTCTCTATCCCAAGAATTGCTTTAGCTATTCAGGGGACTT
>JAOXYA010077612.1:0-11415 GCA_028565675.1 Sorex palustris
GGGGCGGAGGAATCGAACTCGGGTCGGCCATGTTGGCTGCGTGCAAGGCAAACGCCCTACCCGCTGTGCTATTGCTCCAGCATAAATAAATAAAAATAAGATGAAACAGATAGTGATTGGGCTGGGGAGGTGATAGACATCTACACTGCTCAACCAGGCAGAGTCTGGGGCCTCTGAGCACTGCAGGATAGGACCTTGGGGGCTTTTCCCACCATTGGGTGGCCTGGTTCCCCCTCCCTCCTCCTGGAGGGCCCCAGCCTGGCTTCCCTCGGGCTCTCAGTTTGTTTGTGTGCAACCTCCCAGCCCAGCTGGGGACACGGCTGGTTCGGTCCCCTCGGTCCTGCACCGTGTGCCCCTGCAAACACTGCTGAGCCTGAGGTTCCGAGCCTCCCCTCCCCCCGAGAACCCCCAGGTGTGCCCCCTGCCCAACCCCTACCGACCCTCACGCCTCTCGGTGATAATCGCCAGCGCCCAACTGCTCGGCACCATGGCTTCCTCTCCTCCCACAGCGGAGATCCTCCAGGCCAATGACCTCCTCACACAGGGCGTCCTGCTCTACAAGCAGGTGGTGGAGGGCCGCGTCATCTCCGGGACCCCTGCGGCTGGCCCCAGGGCAGCCTTACCTGGCTCCAGAGGTACGCACAGAGACTCCGGCAGGTCGGGGTGACAGGGCTGGGGTGTGGGATCTTGCCTTGCTCGCCCCCAGGCTCTGAGCGTGGGTCTGATGGCCACCAGCGTTGGCGATAGGTGGGGGCTAGTGGGGGAACCTGGGGTTGGATTCCCTTGCCTCTGGGAGCGCGGGACAGCAGTGTTCTGTGCTGGGCAAGCTGCAAAGCTCTGGCTGGAACCATCTGAATCAGGAGTGCCCAGATGGCTCCTGGGGATCTGGATTTGTTTGTTTGGGGGGTCACACCCAGCAGTGCTCAGGGTTACTCCTGGCTCTGCAGTCAGGAATCATCCTGGCAGTGCCCGGGGGACCATATGGGATGCTGGGGATCGAACTTGGGTTGGCCACATGCAAGGCAAACGCCCTACCTGCTGTGCTATGACTCTGACCCTTTTCTTTTTCTTCCTATTTTTGGGGAGGGGGGCGGGGAGGGGGAGGTGGACACACCAGGCTGTTTTCAGGGCTTTCTCCTGGTGCTGTGTCCAGGCTCACTCCTGGCAGGGCTTGGGGGACCATAAGCTGGGGACTGAGCCCCAGTTGTTGGTGTCGAGGTGAGCGCCTTCCATCTCTCTAGCCCGAATCTGCTTTTTCCTCTCTTTTTCTTTTGCGGGGGGAGGCTTGGGGGTGCTGGGGGTGTTTCGGCCACCCCCGGCTCCAGGCTTGGAATGGCTCCTGGCAGTGCCGGGATGGAGCCTGGGTCTCCGCAGGCTGGGTTCGTGCTCTGGGCGCGGCCTTCCGGTGATCCTGGCTACTGCTCAGGGCGCCCCCCAGCCGGCCTGTGAGGTAGAGGGGGGTTCAGTGCTGCCAGGGGCCCGGCCGACGGGGACACTATGCTGCCCCCAGCACTGGCTCTGCTCCCCTGACCCTCAGCTGGTTGGGGAGGTTCCTCTGGACTTGCTGACGCGGGAGAGGCCAGCAGCGGCGCTCGGTGTGCAGGCTCTGCCCCTGTCCGACTGTCCCCATTTCATCTGTCTGCCCAGCTGTGGAGAGCCCTGCAGCCAGCACGGAGAGCTGCTCCCTGATTGACCTGGAGGCGGACAGTGGCTCTGAGCCCGACGGGACAGGGGTGCCCTCTCTGCTGCACCAGGACCTGGCAGCCCTTGGTGAGGGGACGGTGCTCCGGGGCTGTTTTTCCTGCTGGGGAGGGGGATCCCATCCTCAGAGCGGGCCCCGCCAGAAGTCAGGCTGCGGCGTAGGGGCCGCTGTTCTGAGGCGTGCGTCGCCACGGCCCCCCAATCCTGCGTAAAGGCCCTGACGTGTCCTGCACTCTCTGCCTTCCTCCCAGGCATCAGCGACGCCCCGGTCACTAGCAAGGTAAGGACCCTCTTCCTTCAGGGGACTTGGTGCCCAGGGAGGGGCACACACAACCTCTGCCCCCCGCCCCCCGGAAGTGGTCTAAGGTGGGGCGGGGTGCCCATGAAGTAGTGCAGCCCCCACCCGTCACCCCATTCCTGCTCGGTCAGGTGTTGGCTCAGGACCTGTGGAAGGAACAGACGCCCTTGGCCACCTCCCTGCCCGGTGCTGCTGGGCCTCCCGGCTCTCCTGCACAGAGGAACTTGCTGGACCTCCTCTCGCCACAGCCGTCTCCCAGGCCGCTGTGAGTACTTGGGGGAGGCCGGCGCGGGCACGCCCGAGAGTCCCATTGTCCCCATCAGGGGTGACAGACTCAGTGTGGCCGAGTGTCCTGAGTGCTCATGCTGAGTGCTCCGTGTGGCCGAGAGTCCCGAGTGCTCACAGCAGGTGAGAGTGCTCAGTGCATCTGGGCATCCTGAGTGCTCACTGTGGCTCATGGCTCGTCTGGTTCCGGGATTGAATCCAGCTCTCCCGCCGACGAGGCTCGCGCTTTCCCTCTGAACCACAGCCCTTGCCTGTCCTTCTTATCCCTTTTCTCACTGAATTCCTAGTGGCACCCCCTGGAGGCAGGTGCTAGGTGATTCCTGAGTCCCTGCAGTAGAACTGAGACACAGGTTTTAGACTTTTCCCTCAGAGCCTGTGAGGGATGGTTCCAGGGCTCAGCCGAGGGGCCTCATGTCCGCTGTGTGCCATGTCGTACTTGCACACGGCCAACACACATCCTCCCATGTGTTGACTGTTGACGTGCAGGGCAGGAAGTGCTCGGGGCTGATGCTTGCGAGCACAGTGCCTGGCTGTCATGTGGGAGCTCTGAGCTTGATCCCCAGCACCACACAGTCTCCTGAGCACTGCTGGGTGTGGCTCCTCAAACAAACAGAAAGTACGTGTGTGTGTGTGTGTGTGTGTGTGTGTGTGTGTGTGTGTGTGTGTGTGAGCACATGGCAATGCTCAGGGGTTATTCCTAGTGGGCCCACGGGTGCCTGCTATTGGACCCGGGTCTACTACATGCAAGGCAAACCCCCTACCGCTGTACTATCACTCAGCCCAGAAAATACATTTCAAGGAAAGGGTCTGGCATAGCCTCTGGTTGTAGACCACTCTCGATGTCCTGCCACCAGACGCGTCCCAAGAAACCACAGTGCTGTATTCTTATCTTTACGGAGGTCACTGTACGGGGCTAGTGGCCATTGGGCAGTGCCTGGGAGTGTTGGGAGATCAGGTGGAGCTGGGATTGAACACCGGCGGAGCCTCGAGGTCACTGCTGTTGCCCTTAGTTATTATCATTGTTACAGCCTTGGTTTGGGCACTAACCCTTAATTATTATCGTTACGGTCTTGGTTTAGGTACTAACCTTTAATTAGTATCATGACTCTAGCCTTGGTTTGGGGGCCCCACCTGGTAGGGATCAGGGCTTATTCCCCGCCCTGGGCTTAGGCATCTCTCTTGGTGAGGGTTGGGGGCACCCCGTGGGGTGCTGGGGATTGAACCTGGCTCGGCTCAATGTAAGGCAAGCACCCTGCCCACAGTGCTAGCTCTCTGGCCCTATTACTCTTTGTTTTGCATCTGGGGGCGCATTCAAGGCTACAGGGGAAGTGCTCCATGCCGGCTGCTCAAGGGTCACTCCTGGTGTGCTGGGGGGCCCGTGCAGTGCTGGGGGTCTCCTTGACCTGGGCTTCGGCTAGTCCGGGTGCACGTCTCTCTGCAGGAATCACTCTTTGCAGAAGAGTCTCCCCAAGGAGGTGACCCCCGGCCCCAAGGCCTCCCCGGGCTGGTCCTGGGAGGCCGGCCCTTTGGCCTCTTCATCCTCACAGAACACGCCTCTGGCTCACGTCTTTGTCCCTCTGGAGTCTGTGAAGCCCAGTAAGTGGCAGTTTCACCCCGGCTTTCCCCTTCCGAGGTGCTCGGCTATCCCCGCTCTGCATCAGCCGCCCCTAAACCAAGGGAGGGTTGCAGGGGGCAGAGGGTGGGAGAGGTGCTTTGGGGTCTCTTTGCTGTGCTTTTGCGGAAACGTTTTCTCTCTCGGGAGGGGATGGAGCCCTGGTACAGCGGGGAGGGCACTGGCCATGCACACGGCTTGCCTGGGTTTGATCCCAGGTATCCCACACGGTCCTCCAAGGCAGGAGGGAATCCGAGTCTAGAGCCGGGATTCAGCCCAGGGCGCTGCTGGCTGTGGCCCCATCAGACCTCCCTCTCTCCCCCACCCCAAATAAAAAATTAAACCCCGTAGGACTTGCTTTGGAAGGTCATTCAGTGTCGTTGAGGTGTCCGTGTAAAGAATTCTGCTGCTTTTATCGTTTGGTCGATGCTTAGGCATCTCTCCTGATGGGGCTTGGGGGACCCTATGGGTGCTGGGAGTCAAACCAGGATCAGCTCTATGTAAGGCAAGCGCCCTGCCCACAGTGCTTGCTCTCTGCGGGGGTGGGTGTTTGCACGCACTGAAGGACAGAGACCGTGCGTTAGTGGGGCAGGGCCGGTGCTTTATTGATTGATCTATTGAACTGTCCCACTTTGTTTAAACACCGTTGCTTATGATGACCCGTTACACGCATCCATGTCCCAGTAGCCCCCCGCCCCGCCACCACTATGACCTTCCCTCCACCATGGTCCCGACCACCCCTCAAGCCTGCCCCTGTCACAGGCCCACAATGATTTTTTTTTTCTTTTTTGGGTCACACCCAGCAATGCTCAGGGGTTGCTCCTGGCTCTGCACTCAGGAATCACTCCTGGCAGTGCTTGAGGGACCATGTGGGATGCTGGGAATCGAACCTGGGTCAGCTGCGTGCAAGGCAAACGCCCTCCCCACTGGACTATCGCTCTGGCCAACATAAAATAAATCATAAAACAATGATTTATTTTATATTGCTTGCCAGCCACTGACTGGCTTCATGGAATGATCCAAAGATACTTCCGTGAAAGAACACCTGTGAGAATCGCTGCCTCCGCCAGTGGGGTCCCCAAGCCCTGCCGCGGGCTCACTGAGCTGTACTCGCTTGTTCGGCCACTGTGTGTGCTGCCTGAGCCTCGTTGGCACCTGTGTGCCGTCCCGTGCTCTGTGTCATTGCTCGCCACAGGCTGGATTTCCTGGTGTGTTCGGACATGGCCTTAGTGCTCACCAGCACTCCCCCCGGAAATGGCACTGGGTTTGGAGCCAGCAGTATACTGGTGTGGTCGGAGGTTGGGAGAGCGTGTGGGAGCTCAGGGGGGTTTCCTGGGGGCCAGGGACAAGTGTGACTTTCCACACAACACAGGGAGGCCATGGAGAGTTCCGGGTGCGTGTGGGGGGGTGCTTATACTTCTGCCTGCTCCTCCTCCTCCAGGCAGTCTGCCTCCCGTGATCGTATATGACCGCAATGGATTCCGAATTCTGCTCCACTTCTCCCAGACGGGGGCCCCTGGCCACCCCGAGGTGCGGGTCCTGCTGCTGACCATGATGAGCACCGCCCCGCAGCCCGTCTGGGACGTCACGTTTCAGGTGGCTGTGCCCAAGGTGAGTGCCAGCGCCTTCGCTGGGCTCTTGGCTGCGAGTTGTCGTGTTTCGTTGGTTTGGTTTTGGGCCACATCCAGCGATGCTCGGGGGTTACTTATTCTGGTGGTGCTCAGGGAGTAATCCCTGAGACGCTGGGGACCGAACCAGGGTCAGCCCCGTGCCAGGCAAGTGCTCGCCCTGGCCCCTCTATCAGCAGTTGAATGGGGTAAAAATTTTTTTAACGTTTTATTATTGAATCACCATGAGGTACAGTTACAAGCTTTCACGTTTGAGTTTCAGTCATACAACACCCTTCCCTCCACCAGTGCACATTCTCCACCACCAATGTCCCCAGTATCCCCCCCGCCCCCCCGTATAATTTTTTACTGCAAGCACTTTGAGATAAAATGGGACTTTTCTTGACTTAACTGAGTTTTCCTGAATATTGGACTTCAGGTATGGCTGGATCCAGGTGGATCTTTTATTCACTTATTTACTTGTTTTGTGGTGCTAGGGATCAGAGCCCGGCAATTGCTCTCCTGCTGAGCTATATCCCCGGCCCCTTGATGATTTTTGGCCCCTAGGTGGGTTTTGTACACAGTTGCCAGAGAATCTGTCTCTTGGGGCTAGAGAGATAGCTCAGCGGGCCAGAGCACATGTTTTTGGATGTGGGAGGCATGGATGGGATCAGTCCTTGGCATCACATGGTTCCCTGAACACTCTTGGGAGACACCCCGCCCTCACAGAGCTGAGAGTAGCTCCCAAGTGCTGCTGGGTGCAGCCCCAGACAAGTCTTTCTCTTGGGGCTGGGAGACAGTACAGAGGGCTGGAATGCATGCTTTGCCTTCTGGAGTTCTGGGTTCGAGCCCCAGCGCCACAAAAAGGAAAACAAACAAAAAATCAACCCATCCAGACCAGACCAAATGGCCCCTTCCTGTTTCTCGACTTTGCCCACCTCTTTGGAGCCTGCCGGCCGACCCTCTGCCAGCAGCTCAGAAAGCAGCGCCCAGCTCCCCAAGGCCTCGTACTGACGCCCCGCACAGTGCTCCTGGCATCCTTGCTGGGGTGACTTGGGTGCAGGAATCTGAGTGTCTGGCCCCTTGGAGGGGTGCGGAGCCCCAGCGAGCAGTGGCCATGTCAGAGCCGCGGGAAGCCGGGGCGGGGCGTGTCCTGAGAGGAGGGACTTGAGGCCGAGCACCAGGTCGCTGGGCACCTACTCATCTCTTGACTTTAGAAATCTCAGTTCAAGGCTCAGAGAGGTTAATGATTGTGCCCGGGGTCACAGAGCTAAGGGAGAGGCAGAGTTAGAATTTTTCCCAAGATGGGGCTGGAGAGATAATACGGGGGTCACTTCCAATACCCCATAGGGTCCCCTGCACCCCGCCAGGAGTAAGCCCTGGGCATCACTGGTTCTGACACTTCACCTGCCCCAACAAGAATAACTTTGGGGGCCCACACCCGATGATATTCGGGGGTCATGCCTGGCTCTGAGCTCAGGGATCACTCCTGCTGGTGCTTATGGGGCGCTGGTGCTTACGGGGTGCTGGGGGTCAAACCTGCATTGGTCACGAGCAAGGCAAGTGCCCTACCCGCTGTACTATTTCTCTGGCCTCTTCCCTCAAATAAATTTTATCCAAGATGTACCCTTACACCCTGCTCCTCCCATGCGGAGGGAACAGTCTTTGGGGGGCTGCTTGCTCCTGCTTGCAGCCGCGGGGGCTCAGGAAGTGGCCGGTGTGTGTGTGTGTGTGTGTGTGTGTGTGTCTCCTGCAGTCCATGCGGGTGAAGCTGCAGCCGGCATCCAGCTCCAAGCTGCCCGCCTTCAGCCCTCTGACGCCCCCGGCCGTGATCTCGCAGATGCTGCTGCTGGACAACCCACACAAGGTAACGTCCCGGAGTGCGGGGAGGCTGACCTCGGGAGGCCCCTGGTGGGGAGGGGACGCAGGTCGGGCTCTTGCTGCCGTTCCCTGCTGGGCCCCGCAGTGTGGGCCGCAGCTCAGGGGCAGGTCATCCTAGCGGGCACTGAGCATGAGCCTCTGGGGACCGGGCTGTGGGCTGGCCACTCAGCTGCTGCTGTCCATCTCAGGCTGCGTTGGGGACCCTGGGGGACTCTGCACATTTGTGATTCCCAGGATGCTCGCGGACGCCGGGGTCTCAGGCTTCCTAGGGGAAGTCGGCGTGCCCCTCCTGAGTGACAGGCCGGGACCTGGGGCTGGACATGTGTCCTCGGGCGGGCTGCTGGCTCTCTCCTCACCCGTGTCCCTTCTTGTCCTTGCCCAGGAGCCCATCCGGTTGCGGTATAAGCTGACGTTCAACCAGGGCGGGCAGCCTTTCAGCGAAGTAGGAGAAGTGAAAGATGTCCCCGACCCGGCCATGCTGGCCACCGCCTAACGCCCTGGCGGGCCCATGCAGTGCACCAGCCCGGCACGCAGCTCCTCGGGTGGCCCACGTAGGACAACTGGTGGTGACTTAGTATAGTGTTTGGGGGTGTCTGCAGCACACGGGCGCGGGAGGCCCCCTGGCCACTTCCTGCTTCCTCTGCACATTGAGTGTGCATGTGCGTGTGTGTGTGCGTGTGTGCATGCATACATGCACACATGCGCGTGTGCATATGGCAGGCCTGGGGTGTGGGCAGCGTGGGAGATGTTCCCTCAGCCCCAGTTCCGCCTGCTGCACTCACCCCTGTTTTCCGCGTGGTGGTACCTGCCCAAGCCGTTGCCTCAGGCTGGAGGGTTTCTCAGCCAAAGTTGGGTGTCTCCACTTCCCCACCCCACCCCCGCCCCCTGATCCTGTTTCCTTCTCGTTCATTCTCTCGGTGCCTTGTCAGCCTTTGAACATCTTGGTTGCTCCCAGGCTGGAGTTCTCAGGGACCTTCTGAGGGACCTGGTTGGTCTTTGGGGCCTCTCTGGACTCCATCCCCATGAGCAAATGCTGCTCGCAAGGATTTGGAGAAACTGAAAACGGACCGCAAGGGACCACCGCTGGACCAGAGCTGGCCTTTTGTGACCTTCACCACCGTGCCTTACTGAGCCCCCCTCCCTGGGCCCTGGGGGGGCTGGGGGAGCCTGTGTGTGTAGGGCCCCTGTCTGGGCTCCATCCTCATGGTCCCTCCACAAGGCATCCCTCAGGCCTGTGTGTATGTGTGTGTGGGGGGGGGGGCGGGGGGGCAGCACGTCAGTCCTGGGGGTCGCCCGGGCCCCTCCGCTTCACAGACCCCCGAGAGCTGTGGGCTGTGGTAGCGGCAAAGAGCTTAGCAGTGGCAGACATGGTGACCACACAGAAGGGGTCCCCAAATAAATAACCCGTGCAGCAGATGCACCGTGTGGAGGTTCTTTTATTTTTTTTATTTATTTTTTTGCTTTTTTGGGTCACACCTGGTGATGCACAGGGGTTCCTCCTGGCTCATGCACTCAGGAATCGCTCCTGGCGGTGCTCAGGAGACCATATGAGATGCTGGGAATCAAACCTGGGTTGGCCGCGAGGAAGGCAAACGCCCTACCTGCTGTGCTATTGCTCCAGCCCCGTGTGGAGTTTTAAGTCTGAAGAAGATGCTACACCTCAGGGGAGCTCATTCATGGAGCCAATAAGGGGGACGGGCTGAAGGATGCGGGGCTCCGTTCTCTGTCCAACATGATGTTGAGTGTTCCCACCCTCACAGCATTATCTGTGTAGGAGAGTGCGCTCTTGACCACCGCCCCAAGAAAGTCCTTATTTTGTTTCTTAGGGGACGGGGTGGGGGGCATGCCCAGTAGTGCTCAAGAGTTACTCCTGCTTCATGCTCAGGGATCATTCTCGGTGAGGCTTGAGGGACCACATGGCGTGCCAGGAATTGAATGCAGATCGGCCAATGCAAGGAAAGCACTCTCCCCATGGTGATGTGTTTCTGGCCCCCAAAGAAAGTCCTTTCATGTTTCGATAATACCACACTTTCCCTCCTACCCTTTGGCCTCTACCTGCAGTTCACTCCTACAGAGCATTAAGACCGGATTCAAATGCTCTTATCTGTGAGCCTGTCCTTGGGCCTAGATGGGCTGTTACTGGGTGTAAATAGTGAAGGTTAAACATAGGGTGGAGCCTGCGCCGTGGATCGTGCCTGGAGCACAAGAGTATGTGTGAGAGCCATCCCCCTCGCTGTAGGCCACCCCTGTCACCCCATGCTTTCTGTGACCCCAACCCCCGTTAACAGCAGAAAGGGAAAAAATGACTTAAATTCCGTAAGAACATGAAGATACACATTAAAAATGAAATGGGGGGCCAGAGCTCAGTGGGGAGGGCATTTGCTTTGCACGCGGCCGACCTGGGTTTGATCCCCAACATTTCATAGGGCCCCCCAAGTACCACCAGGAGTGATTCCTGAGTGCGGAGCCAGGGTAAGCACTGAGCATAGCCGGATGTGACCAAATAGCAGTAACAGCAACAAAAAAGAAAAAATGAAATGGGCGGGAGTGATAGTTCACTGAGTAGGGCATTTGCCTTAGCCCAGGTTCAATCCCTGGCAGACCCATATGGTCCCCTGAGCACCACCAGAAGTGACAGCCAGTGTGGTCCCAAAACTTAAAAAAAGAGAATTTTAAAAAATATTTTGTTTATTGAATCACTGGGAAAAGTTACAAAGCTTTCAGGTTTAAGTCTCAGTCATGCAATCATCAAACACATTTCCCTTCACCAGTGCTTATTTTTCACCATCAAGAACCCCAACATACCCCCCCAACCCTCCCAGCGCCTGTGAGGCAGATGAATTCTAGTTAACACTCTATCTACTTTGATTAGACTCATTGTTTCAACAAAAGATGCACCATTATTAGAGTTTAAATCCCAAAATCAGACCTGCTGAAAAGGCATTGTGAAAGAATTTGTTTTCTACAGCTGGTTACAAAAACCAAATGATGTCGCGTGGCCACAATAGCGGCCGCGGGATTTTGGATTTCTGATATTTTACTTATTAAGCCTGGAAGTATTTCTGCCGAGAGTCACATAATTATAAGATTGGTTTCTGTGGCTCTGGAGCCATGGCCGTGCCGGAGAGCCGCTCATGGGGGTCAACTCGTGACCTCGGTAGGGCGTGAAGGACAAGCCGGGAGCGCCCCCCTTCCCATGAGGTTTCAGTCACCCCGTCAGGACCAGTCATACCTGCCTTTCAAAAGGCCCCGAGGTTGCTGCCATCTTTCTTTCCAGAGGGAAAAAGCTTGTTTTTTTAAAACACGATAAACTATGTGGGTTGGAAAGATGGCTCGGAGGCAGGAGCACATGCTTTGCATGCAGCAGGCCTTGGTTGGATTTCAGGGACACTGACCACATGATCCCTAGAGTACCACCCAGAATTCAGAAAGAAAACCTCAAATTTCTTAGCTGACCAACAGCAAAAGACACAAAGGTCATGGGATGTACCAATTTTACAGAAATAGAAAGGGGTTACAAAGAAATAAACAATTTTATGCCAACAGATTTCACAGCTAAAGTGAAATTTCTACAAGGACCTACTGATTAAAATGTGTGTATAAAAAAACAAGAAGGGTGCTACTTAATTCCTATGCAGGTCAAGCCATTTGAATAACACTCTAACTATGGTATTTATTAAATAAGTATGTTTATCTTTCTTCCTGAGGTTAAGTGATTCCAACATGTTGAGCACTTTTCAATTTTATAATTCCCTTGGAAATAGCCTATTTCAATAGTGGATTTCTCACCTTCATCTCTAAATTATAGAAGATGACCACTATAGTGATTATTTATCCCCCTCCTTTCTGTGAACTATAACATTCAGTAGTGTCTATAAAACTTAACATGTACAGTTTTGTGACTTACGTTAAAGTGAAAATTTGTAGAACATTTATGCAGATTATAAGATAATCTGGCTGGAGCGATAGCACAGCAGTAGGGCGTTTGCCTTGCACGCAGCCAACATGGCCGACCCGAGTTCGATTCCTCC
>JAOXYA010077620.1:0-23570 GCA_028565675.1 Sorex palustris
GGGGGGGGGGGGGGGGGGGGGGGGGGGGGGGGGGGGGGGGGGGGGGGGGGGGGGGGGGGGGGGGGAGAGAGGGAGAGAGAGAGGAACCAGAGGCTTCCCTGCCTGTGTGAAGGAGACTGAATTGAATCCCCCGGGGACAGGAGACTGAGAACTGCTCCAATACGACAGAAATTTCCGTTCAAGCCGTCAGTGTCGGGTCTCTGGATGGAGGGTGCCACTCGGGCCCTTGCACCTGCACCCCCACCTTGGCTTCACCAGCAGCTGCAGCAGAAAGTGCTGACCCACCCCCAGACAAGCTGGCCACCCTTTTCTGGAAGCACTATAGATCTCCCCGGGAAATGAGGACTTTTAGGGGAAAAAAAAACTGACAACAACAATAAAAATCCAACCACTGCATTGCAGTGCCTTTGAGTCCTGGCACAGGACTCTAGAGGAGAAGGTGCCCACACCAGTCTCTGCACCCGCCCGCACCCAGCCAGCACCCAGCCCGCACCTAGCCTGCACCCAGACCGCACTCAGCCCATGCACCCACCAGCACCCAGCCCACACACCTGGCCCACACCTGACGCACACCTGGCCTGTACCTGGCCTCCCTGTTGTCAACCAACAGCCCCTACCCTGCCCACCCCCAGTCCTGGACCCAGCCCACACCCCTTCTGACACTTGCTGCTGCAACCCTGAGGACCTGAAGTGGGAAGATGGCGACACCAGTGACCCCACCCCCAGATCCAGAAAGGCCCAGCAGGCTCTGAGAGGTATGGGTTGGGGCAAAGATGAGGTCACAGAGCAAAGGTGGGGACAGCAGGGGGCAGGCTGGGAGGCCTCTGTCTCCAGTGCTCCTTTCCCCACAATCTCTGTCCCTGGGGACGCAGCAGCTGAGGTCTGCAACCCCCTTCCAGAAACCTCCCAGTGGGCACTGTGCCTGTCACCCTCTCCTCTCCCTCCCAAGGAGGTGTCCGGCTCCCTGATGGGACCACGTGACCCTCCGAGCTGTCTACCAGTTCGATTCTTTTGTGAACAAAGAGGCAAAGGGCAGAGCTGGTTCAGGGCTACCCGCTGATCTGAGCTGGGCCAGCAGCAGCGCTCCGAGGGGGACAGGCCACATGAAACCAAGCAGGAAGTCCCTGGAGGCCTGAGGAAGGTGCCCCCAAAACAGCAGTGCAGGACCACCAGCAGGCGTTGAGGATGGTGAGCTGGGGACGTGGGCAGTGCCAGCCTGAGCCCCGCAGTGCCCAGTGCTTCCTCCATGGGGCTGTGTCTCCTGCTGCCCCCCAACCCCCACTGCACACCCCCTCTCCCCGCAGAAGCCCTCTCCCAAATCCCAAATGCTGCCTTCAGTTGGAATAGAAAACCCCATTAAGGACAATGAGACCCCCTGACCCAGGACCCTTGTGTGCTCTGAGTGTACCCCCAGCCTTGGTCCAGTAGGAAGCACCTCACCCCTGTCAGCCCATCCAGGATGCCCCAAAGCAGCTGCTGGCACTTCGGAGGGAAGGAGGAGATGGGGCGGGCCAGCTCCATGCGGAGTGCTCTGGGCTCTCTGCTGCTCCCTTCCTGCACCCCAAAGCCCCTCACTTGGAAAGAGATCCCTTTCCCTGCCCCCAGAGCTGGTAGGACCTCTGTCCATGGTCCTGAACCCCACCTTCCAAAGAAGTGGGTTCCAGGCCTGCCCATGGAGGGAGGGACGGGGGTGGAGTGGGGCCTGCCCCCTTGGGGTGGGGCCCAGGCTGCTCCATGGGCTGCTCCAGCCATTGTGGGGCACAGCTTAGGGGGATCTGGGGGAGGAGCACTTTGGTCTGCGCAGGGTTGCCCAGGGAGGTCAGGGTGGCTGTCCTCGAAAAGCTAGAGACCATCATACTCTCAGGAGGCTGGACAAGACCAGCAGGACAAGCCCTGGGAGAAGAATTTCAGTGCAAGGCACAGAATCGAACTGTTGCTCTTCCAGATGCCCAGACAGCAGGAAGCATCTCCTGACTGCTGGGTGCTGAAGAGAGAGTGGTGTCCTCAGGAGGCCAGCCAGAGACTGCCCACAGGGACTGCAGTATGGCCTGGGGACAGCTCAGCAGACAAGCAGAGACTTTTCCTTTCTGGCAGTGGCACTCATACAATGTGATCTAATGTGTTGTTAGCTCTCAAACCATCCTTGCCAAGACAGTGTTATTTCTACTGGTCCAAGACATGTCCCCAAATCCCATGGAGAATTGCAATTGTGACTTGCACCCAGGCCTATATGCCTGCAGGCCATCTGGATTCTCTACTCTTGACTTTGAGTTTAGGTTTGAGGGGCCAGTGGTAGGATGCAGGGGTCTGATGCTCAGACAGAAGGTCACCCTCTTCCTGCTCAGGTATGAAGTAAAGAGCAGCAAAGTCAAGGAGGAAAGACCAGAAGCCCCAGGGAACATGGAGAGGCCACGAGGTATCCTTGGAATCCTAGAGCAGTGACCAGTAGGCTTCCCAAGGTTGCCTGTTCTGGTGTGTGTGTGTGTGTGTGTGTGTGTGTGTGTTATCTGCGCATGTGTGTGTTGTGTGCATGGGTGTGTGTGCACAGGTGTGTGTGTGTGTGTGTGTGTGTGTGTGTGTGTGCTTGCTATTTGGTATGTGTGCATGAATGCCGGGGACCAGCCCCTGTGAACAGGGTTGAAGTGGGAATTAAAAAAAGAGACAAACCTAAGAGAAGTGTGGTGGTCAGGGGCTAGCAGCCTCGTGGACTGAGACCCCCAAGCGCCCGACACATTCAGGATTTATTGCTTAAGAATCCAGGAGTCATTACAAGAACAACAACATTCTTTGGTCAGTTGCCTAACTCAATCTGTAACACTGTACTCCCGTTGTTCATCGATGTGCTTGAGTGGGCACCAGTAATGTCTCACAACAAATTGTGAGACTTGTTGTTACTGTTTTTGGCATATCAAATACATCACGGGTAGCTTGCCAGGCTTTGCTGTGCTAACTCAATCTATCCGAGCTAAACTTTTACGCATCGGAGGGCCTCCGGATACTGGGACAAACACCCTTGTAATGGGCTTATCTCAAGGGATGTTTCCTCTGGGAAGAGCAGAGAGAGCAGTCACATGACCTCTGCCACAGTGGCTTTCCACATTGGCCCTAGCATTTCTGATATCAGGATCCTACCTGCCCATTCTGCCTTTCTCCTCAATCCATGTGTGTGTGTGTATGAGTGTATGTTGAGTGTGCATGCGTGTGTGAATGAGTGTGTCCCATGTGTATGTGCATGGTCATGTGTGTGTGCCCCAAAACCTCTCTCACCAGACAGAACCTCTTATTGTCTCATCCCAGTCCCCCTGATGTCCACACAGACTGCCTCTCTCCTCTCCTGAGCACCCCACACTCATCCACTACCCTTTCTCCCAGGCTAGGCCTTTTCTATTTACAGGAAACCTCCTAGCCCTGTCCTGCTGCCCCCACCAGCAAGTCAATGTCCACTCCACCTACCTCCACCAGGAAGCCACACCCACTCTCCCCCTACAGGAAGTCATACCACTCTCCCCCAATCACAGGAAGCCACACCCACTCTGACCCAGCTGCCCAAGAGGGGCTCCTTAACTGCCCTCTGTCCTGGGCCTCTCTGCCTACACTGCTCCCCACAGCACCCAGGAGGAAATATCTTCCCAGCCTTGCCCTTGGGGTCTCTCAGCTCCCTCCCTGCTCCGCTCCTGCACTCTCCTTTCCCTGGAAGGACAGTGCAGGGAGGAAAGTGCGCAGAGGCAGGCTCCTGCCTGCCTTCCCCGAGCTCCTCCCCCACCCATCTCACAGGGCCCAACAACTAGAAACCTGTGAACGACAGCACAGCTCGGCTTACTGTCAAGCGTTCCCTTGCGCCTGAATCAAAATCACTCTTGTCACTGGAGATTCGCAGGTACTTATCAGCTGTTGGTTTGCAGGAGAGAAAGGAAACAAAACTCCGGTGACTGAACTCGAAAAGCAGACTGGGCAGGGACATAGCTCAAATGCCTGGCACATGAGCCCTGCATGCAGGAGCCCCAGGTTTGATCCGTGGCTACACACAATCCCCCTCCCCCAGCTCTTCCAGGAGCAGCCCCGAGCACTGAGCCCAGAGTAGTCCCGAGTACCACTGGATGAGGTCCCATAAATAAAAAGCAAAGCAGCTGTGAAAGTGGCCGCAGGCTGGCTGTGAAATGGACTGTCCAGCAGGGCGGCGCTCCAGCTACCTTGAACTGGCCCAGGGTCTCACCCTCACCTGCAAGTCACCTGCAGGTGACTGCTGACTCACATGCCTCCTCAGCTCATCCAGCCAGAGCCCTGGGCAGCTGCCTCCCACAGTCTCTCTCCCGCCCTCTGCTCTCGCTCTCACCAGCACCGTGCTTGAGCTGGGATCCTCTCTCGGCTTCTGGAGCTGCGCTTTCCTCCCCTCTGCCTGCTTGGTTTCTGTCCAGCCTCAAACCTTGGTTCAGTGCCACTTTCTCCAGGAAGCCATCCAGGATCTCCCTGACTGTCCTGTAGCACCAGGCCTCACCCCTTCTTGGGGTGGGGATGCGCAGGGTCGGGACCATCTCCCTCAGCACGCAGCACCACCACAAAGGCCCAGTTCTCTGTGGTTGTGCTCACTGCTGGGTGCTCTGAGTCCAGAGTAGCGTCTTGACACATGGAGTGTGTGTGTGCCCAGGCACAGCTGCTGGGTGGCTGAGTGAATTGGTGGAGCTTGCACGTGGGCAGAGCTTGGAGAAAGGGGGTCTACACCACCCCCACTGATACAGGGCTGAGAGCAGGCTCAGCAGAAACCTGGTCCAACAGGAAGAGGGGGCGGCCTTCTTGGGGAATGAGCTTCTCGGGCCACGTGACTGTGGAAATATTAGTCCCCAGGAGCAATTAGTTCAGTTAATTAGCTCATCCATTTAAGCAGCGGTTAAGGCAACGGGGCCTGCAGACCATTCGGGGAAAGACACTCAATTATTTGCACCAATGTCACCCTAATTTCCCCAGTAAACTTGGTTGTGTCTGGGCAAGGGAAGAGACTCAAGCACTCAATTAATTTCCCCCCCTCCCCGTTTGGGGTCTGGAGTGGGAGGAAGGGAGGGACTCTTGGGGCAAGAGCTGGTTCAAAGTAGGCTGTTGGGGGTTGGGAGAGAGAATGGCTTAGGATACAGCCTGGCATGTTCTGCCCCCGCTTGGTCCTGACTCCACTAGATCCCGGGCACTGCCTGGTTCCCGAACAGCACTATATCCTTGATCCCGCCACTGAGCCCCTAGCCTGGTCGACCAAGAAAGACTTGGATTGGTTCCCGGGACCTCTGAGCACTGCATAGGAGCCTTCCCCCAACACACACACACACACACACACAAGTCAGCTGTCAGTCCTGAGGTCACCGGGCATTGATGACCTCACTGACTCTTCTGACGATGACAGGCTCTTAGGGACTCTGAGATGCCACCAGAGTCGAAGTGCCAAGGACACACTTAAAGTTGATCTGGGGACATACCTGGGACCCTCAGTCAGACTCCTTGGGCTGGAGGATCTGTGGCTATCATAGGGGTGGGTGACAACCCTAGGGCAGGCGGACAGGCTGGTTGAGCGGAGTGCCCACCCCCTATCCCGATCCCCCTGTTCAGCCTGTCTCCCATCTGGAGATGGAGGCGGAGTTTGGGGTGGCCTCAGCAGTCCCCCACTCCACTCACTGGGGCCAGTCTGGGCAGGCACAGGACCATGTGCCATATACCCTGAGCAGCCTCTCGCCCTTTTTCTGGGTGAAAAGCAGCTGGAGACACAGAGCAAGGCGACGAATCGGGGTGTGTGTCCATGAGGAGGGAAGAGCTGGGGTCAGGTGTGCTTGGCTGGCAGTGGGGGGGGGGGTAGGCAGGGCCGTGGTTCCCAGGGAGCATTGGAAGGGTCTGGCCACATGGGATCTGTGAGAAAGGGTCACTAAGGGGGCCGCAGGGGACTCTGCCGCATGCTCCAGGCCACAGAGTCTCATTCATCAAGTCTCAGCGCTCATGTCACACAGAGAGCTGAGGGGCAGCTCAACAAAGGGGCCCCAGCCTTGCACACAGGAGGCCTGAGCTCCACCCCACACCGACACGCATGCACACACACACACACATATACACACACATACACACACACATACACGTGAGTATTCACACCTACGCACGTACCTACTTTCTCTCTCTCTCTCTCTCTCTCTCTCTCTCTCTCTCTCTCACACACACACACACACACACACACACACACTCCCACATGCACACACATGTAAACCAGCCGTTGTATCACGGGGCAGAGGGGCTGCGGGTCAGCCTCCCTGGGTGCCGTTTTCATAGATGAGCTGGTTCTCACTTGCCGCTGCATGGACTAAGCTGCCTGGGCCAGATGTGGGGCATGAGCCCTTCGCTCAGGCAGAAATTCTGGATTTTGAGGGTCCTCCCCATTGTGGGGCCATGTGCCGGGCTGGGAATTATGGCAAGAGGGTCTCTGCTTGAAAAGTTTCCTTGGAATCATTGTAGGTTGTTTTTTTTTCTATCTTCGTTTTTGGGAGGTCAGGCAGTTGGGCCACACCCAATTATGCTCATGGCTGGAGCCAGAGAGATAGGGCAGCAGGTGGGCTGCCTGCCTCGCATACATCCAACCTGGGTTGGCTCCCCAGAATCCCATATGGTCCCCTGAGCCCACCAGGAGTGATTCCTGAGCGCAGAGCCAGGAGTTACCCCTGTGCATTGCCAGGTGTGGCCCCCAAACAACAACAACCACCACAAACCCCAACGACGCTCAGGGCTCACTCCTGGCTCTGCTCGGCAATCACTCCTGGCAGTGCTGAGAATCAAACCTGGTCAGTCGTGTGTAGGCACCTTACCCAACCACACTAACTACGACCTGTTGTAAGGTTTGTGCCTCTCAGGGGAAAATGCCCTGTCGGTTGAGTGTGCCTGTGGGAGGAGGTGAATCCAGGATCTTCCTGTTTGACCATCTTTAACCAGAAGTCGGGTCAGACCTGGGTTTCTGCAACCCAACCCCCTCTCCACACCGGCCACACCTGTCATGCATGCCCCTCAGCAGTAGATGGCGCTGAAGCTGCCACCTGGTGGCGCTCCTGATGGCGCCTTAGGCAGCTGCCTCCTGGGGCTGGCTGGAGTCCTGGTTCAGGTGTGGACTGACTTACCTGAGCCGGGAGGCTCACACAGGTAAACAGGCTACAGTTTCTACATCCCCAGTGTTGGGAGATGATGATGATGATGATTTTGGCTTCTCGAATTCTCTGAGAAGCCTTACTGAGCCCTTGCCAACTCCCTTTCCCTCTCAACCAGCGACTCTGGCCAGTGTCTTCAGGGGCTGAGGAAACCCAGAACAGGGAGACAGAACAGATTTATTCTTGCACGCAGGGAAGACGGCTTGTCTGGATTTGTAGCAGCCTGGGAGGTTCTAAAGGTAATCATGGGGTCTTGGGAAAGTCACATCACCCCTCCAAAGATGAGTGAACTGTCAGCCTCAGGTCAGGGCTTGTTCTGGATTCTGGCACTTCCAGAGTGTGAACCTGGGCATAGAATTTACATGTTTGCACCTCAGTTTGCTTGTCTGTACAATGGGGCCAATGCAGATGAGGTAAGGTGGGATGTAAGGATTACTGGTCTTCCGTTCTCTACAATTGCTTATTGGAGTGGAAGGACCTGCCTTTGACATTGGTTGGTGATTCACAAGGCAGAAGGATTCCAGCGTCTGCCCCTGGAGCCCATAACCACGAGAGTTCAAATCCTGCACCTCCTGCTCTGCAGATGAGCCAACTCAGGAGCCATTCTCATCCCAACCTTTGTTTTCCTGCCTGTGGAGTGGGACTGAGAACAAGCCTGATGCAGGGGTGTGTGGCTCAGCATTAGCGCATTTGCCTTGCATGTGTGAGGTTCTGGGTTCCAGGCCTGGCACTGAAAGAAAGGGGGTGGGGCATGAAGGTACCCCAGCGGGCTTCAGTCTCAGGATTGATCCCCAGCACCACAAAGTCCCTGAGTACTGCTGGGAGCAACCATGAACACTGAGCTGGGAGTACCCCCAGGCAACACTGGGTGTGGCTCCCAAACCAAAAAGGAAAAAAAAAAGGCAAAGAGCAACAATTTCTCCTGCAGCTTTTGTCATGTTAACTTTGTAAACTCACACAAACCCTCAGGCTTTGTGCCCAGCACACAGCAAGCAGTAGACCCTGTCTGCTTCCTGGCCACCTCACCATCATTTCAGTGCATGAACCTCATTAGCGCCAACGAGCTTCCTACTTCTGCAGGAAACAGAACCTCTCTGCTGTGCACCCCGGCATATGTCTGGGAACCCCTCACAGCTGACTTGGAGTGCGGCTTCACCTGGGCTTGTGATTCCAGGTGACAGTTCCAGCACGGGCTCCTGGCACCCCCACTGTTCCCAGCTGCCCTGCGGGGGGCCGCCTCCTGTGTACCTGCCCTTCTTCCGGTTCTCCATTTTCCCAGCACCAGCACCCTTGGCTCTGTGGTCCCTAGGGTTCCTCCCCTGGCCTCCTGCCCATCACACACCTACTTTGGTGAAGGCCACTTTGAAGATCTCACAGCCGTGAATGAGGCCTTCAAGCGTCAAGTGTGAGGTTTAAGTGATGGCTCTTGAGAGCGTCTCAGTGATTGAGACTCCCTACCCCTGTGAGTTGAGTGGGACTAGGACAGAGCCCCCACCTGGTGGGTTTGTCTGCTGACAGTGTCCGATCAGAAACCTGCTCTTTTTGTTTGTTTGCTTTTTGTTTGGGGGCAATACTCCTGGCTCTGCACTCAGGAATTACTCCTGGCTCTGCACACAGGAATTACTCCTGGCGGTGCTCAGGGGACCATATGGGATGCTGGGAATCGAACCCGGATCGGCCGTGTGCAAGGCAAATGCCCTAACCGCTGTGCTATCTCTCCAGCCCAGAGATCTCAGGGACTGAACCTGGGTTGGCTGTGTGCAAGGCAAGTGCCCTCCCTTATCACTCCCACCCTTTTTTTTTTTCTTTTAAAAAATTGTTTTCTTGGCTACACCCAGCAGTGCTCATGGCTTATTCCTGACTGTGCTTGGGGATCACTCCTGGAGAGTTAGTTGTATGCCAGACAAGCACTCACCCCTGCACTGTCTCTAGTCCCCAAAATCACCTCTTTAAGGACCACCTAGTACATTTATTAGGCCTGGAGCTGATTTTCAGGCACAGTTTAATTTGTTCTCAGGGAACCATTGCCGAGTCCCCGTGGGTAAAGAAACGCTCAGAAGAAGGGTGCCAGCATTGCCCTCAGGGCTGACATCTGCACAGCAATCTCAGCTCAACCCACTTCTCTCCCCACTCTGAACAGATGTAAACTGCCGCTCAAGGGCGCAGAGCTCAGGCTTGGGAGAAAAGGGGGCTCTTTGCGTGTTTCCTCATCTGCCAACTGACCTGCCACCCCACCCCGCACTGAGGGAACTCCAGCCTGCACAGGCGGCCACTCGGTCCCGAGAGGTGCTGAGACTTTCACGCCTGGTTACTCTCGCCATAGTCGGGACTCAGGCACGGTGTGAGGGGCACTTTCCTTCCCATTTCACAGATGGGAATGGAGAGGTGATGGGACCTCCCTAAGACCATGCCGCTGCTGCTGCTGCTGCTGCTGCTGCTGCTTCTGGGCAGAGCCAGGATTCACACCTAGCAGGAGGGAATTTCAGGCTGGGCTCAGGATTTAAGAGTTTTCACCACTGCCGCTGACTGCTCTGAAGATGCATCGAGGCTGACTCTCTGGGAAGTGGAGGGGGAGTGATGGGGGAGGGAGAAGAGAAGGACCCAGGGGAGAGGAGGGAGGAGGGTGGAGGAGGACTCAGTCGAGAAGAGGGGGGAGGACAGAACAGAGGAGGGGGGTGGGCCGGCAGGGGGGCAAGGAGGCCGTGTCCATCAGCACTGATGGTGGCCAGCGAGAGGGCAGGGTTCAGGCTGAGCAGCGCCCGGCCCCTGTGTTTCTGGAAGGGAAGAGCCCAGAGTCATTTTTCTGTGTGGACAGGCCTGGAGGGGGAGGAAACTTGGTCAAGGTGAAGTTGTTCTCGGCTTTTCCTCGGCCCCTCCCTCCCTTCTGTCTTGCTCAGGGGCTGGAGCTCCACTGGGGGCAGGTACAGTGGGGGCGTGCCGAAGCAGGGCTGGGGGGCACTGAGGCCCGAGGGCCCCCACAGGGTCCGGGACAGGAAGTCAGGGGCGTCCACATCCAGGCGCCCCTCCCAGCATGGTCCCCACTTTCCCCAGCACCCCTGAACCCCAGGGGGGGCTGGGGGGATGTGCTAGGGCCCTGGGGCACCAGCTCCATAGGAGGGGATTTTTGTGGTTTGGGGGTGTGCCCAGGGGCGGGCGCTATCATCTCCTTGGCAGAGGGGTGAGGACCTGCCCTGGTCTGTGGGAGAAGCTGCTGGTTGTCCCGGCTCAGCTGGTGTCCAGTGCTAGAGGCCACTCTGGACCGCAAAACCTGGGCAGGACACGGGAGCCCCACGGTGACTGGGGGCCGGCCTGTGGGAGCCCAGGGAAGGTGGGATTCAGGAGGCATCTGGGTGGGAGGAGAGCAGACAATGCAGGGTGCTGGAGTGTTGGGACATAGGGGATGAAGGCAGAGAGGAGAGCTGCTGACAAATTAGGGTCCAGCCTGATTTCCGCTGGAGGGCGCTGGCCAGTGACCCCGCTGATGCCCAGAGCCCGGGCAGGTGAGGGGGCGTCAGGAACTACTCTGAGCCCTTCCTGATCACACGGGGTCCAGGCCGCCGAGCTCAGAAGCTCTACGCTTTCATGATCATGATGTTAGTCTGTGCCATGGGGTCGAATGGGAGAGTGTGAGGGGCTTCCCTCCTGGGGTTCACGGTCCCCGGGAGAACAGATAAGAATAAGAAATGACGAGGGCACACAGGAGTGGCAGAGGGACTGCCCTCAGGATGGCGAGGCGACCCAGTCGAAGGCTCTGTGGCGGGAGGGAGTACCTCAGGGCCGTGGGCGTGGGCAGTGGCACCGAGGACACACGGCAGCCACAGAGAAATGCTGCACCCCAGGCAGGTAGGACGGGCGACCCTGGGAGTCAGAGCAACGCAGGGAAGAGCTGGGCCCGCAGACCGGCTCTGGGACATCAGCCCCTGGGGTCCAAGGCCCAGTTCTAAGGCGGACCGTGGGTGAGCCACCACCTTGGCCTCCTAGGCTCCAGGGGGTGAGGAGTCACACCGTCCCTGCTGGGGTGTTGAGATCAGGTGAAGGGCTTTGGGGTGCCTCAGGGGTACTGAACCTGCCTCAAAGGCTTGAGGTTGAATCCCTGGCACCGTCCCACATGCCAGATGCTAGCTGGTACTGCTGTGTGTGATCCTGCCACATGATCTCGGGGGCACTGCAGCCCAGTGTGTCCCCCACCCCCCCCCCGCCACCCCAGGCATGGTGACAACAGCATCTGAGGGGCAGCGAGTGAAATCCAAGGTCCAGGGGTTACTGCCCATTTTAGCGGTTCCCCTGGAGCTCTGAGCAAGCCACAGCTGCCCCTTGAAGAAGTGCTCCCTCTTCTCCCTGGATGTAGCCCTGTCCCTGCCAGTGACCCCAAGGAGGGGCAGGGGGTGGTGGCGGGGAAGGGTGGGGGAGACAGAACACAGACTCCCTGGCTGGCACCCAAGGGCCTCTCCCAGTGAGAGCTGCTGGCTGGTGGCTGGGGGAGGCCTGGGGAGTTTCCTGTCCTGGAGGAGGCGGAGCTGGGGTCCACTTCACTCAGCTCCCCACAGGTCAGGTGTCCTGGGACCCTTAGCTCAGTCAACCTCAAAGTCCATCCTGCTGACCTGGAGTCCCTTCCCCCCCCTTCTTCCCCCACACCCCCTCTGCCCTCTCTCTCCGCCCTCTCCCTCCTCTCTGCTTCCCCCCTCCTCCCTCTTCCCCTCCCTCTCCATTGTCCTCATCCTCCCTCTCTTCTCTCCCTCTCCTCCTCCCCTCCCTTCTCCTCTCCCTTCCCTGCTCCTCTTCCTCCTCCTTCTTCTCCCTCTTCCCTTTCCCTCCTTCCTGAAGCTCCCTTCCACCTCCCTCCTTCTGGCCAAAGGATTTCCAAAGGGTGAAAGAGGAAAGGTGGAGCAAGGTGGCAGGTCTCCCTGGGTAGACCCAACATCCAGCTGGCCTCTCCCAGAGCCGGTGTCTCCCCAGGCGTATGGCTGACGGATGTGCAGGGGATCCCTGGGTCCCCGCACCCTCTGCAGCCCTGACCTTGCCCTCTGGCTCCTCGGTTCCATTTGACTAATGCTAGAGGCTCCACAGTCTGTTCTGTCCTTTGACCTGAACATGCACATGCACACGCACACATGTGCTCACACACATGTGCATGCACACATGCAGGCACATGAATGTACACATGCATACACACGCACGCAGGCATGCATGCGTGCATGCACACACACCCTTCCAGACGCCCGCGGGTATGCGGACAGCACTCGCGGGCTCACGTGGCTTGCAGCCTGGAAATCCCTGAATCAGCGTTTTCTGCAGTCTGAGCGGCTGCTGCGTCTAGAGCGGCTCCAGCCCCGCGCTGCGGCTGGGATGTGGGCGCTGCAGCACTGCGGTGGCCGCTCTGGGAGTGCGGCGGTGTGAGGGGGAAAGTGGGGCGCGGCGGGGGAGGGGTGGGGAGTTGGAGGGGCGTTGCTGCAGGTAACCGGAACTCTGGGGGCCGCCAGGCTCAGTGCATCACCAGGGAGCCCCGGGAACCCCCGGGAAGCTCTCTCCACACGCACGGAAGGTTTTAGGGGCTGGTGTCACTTTGTGCACGAACCCCAAACACGCCTGGACTCCCAGCATGCAGGGAGAGTGAGCGGAGAGTGGGGAAACTGGGGTGAGAGCTGGGAGGTCTGTCCTGGGGAGGCGGGGACAGGGGCGGGGGAGACCCGGTTTGCAGACCCCCTGCCCCTCCAGGCCTGCGGGACGCGTAGGCGACGTACGGGGTCGAGGTTGTGCAGGCCGGGCCCTGAGAACGAGCTTGTGATGCGTCCCAGGGTCTGTCCACCAGAATCTGGGCGCTCAGACCTGGGTCCCGCCGCCGTCCTCCCTCCCCAAGAAGCTGGGGGTGAGGGGGACCCCGCCCCCTGGGGCAGCGGGAGTGGGGGAGGCGCTCACTGGGCTCCACACCCTGCCCAGCTTCTCCCCATCAGCCTTTTGTCTCCACCACTCCTTGGCGCCCTCCCTTTTCTCTCCTTTCCCGACTCCGGAAAACCTTCATCCGTCTCCCCTGAAGCAAATCGGCCCCCTCCTACCCACCGACCGGCGGGAGGTCCCCTCCCCCCCAGTCCCCGCCCCAGAGGCCCGGGAAGCGCTGGGGGGTGGCGCAGGGTGGGGAGTGTCGCAGGAGGACACCGAGCGGGCGGGGACGCCTGCGCATCGTCCCGGGAACCCCGTGGGACTCCGGGGGCGCCGGCCCGCCCGGCTCGCCCCAAACTTCTCCAGGGTGGCTCTAGGTTGCGCCCCGTGTCCCCCACACCGCGTTCCTGTCGCACCCACCGGCCCCTCCCCGGCCGCCCCTCTCTCTCCCGCCTCCCTCCCTCCCCACCGGCCGTCGGGACGGTCGCAGGGGGGGCGCGCGCGGTGCCCCCGCGTCGGGGCTGGCGGGGGCGGGGGTGCTGCGTGCGCTCTGCGGGGATCGCCCTCGGAGGGGCCGGCCCGCACTGTGTGCAGGCGGATGTGAGCCGCATGTCAATCGGCGGGCGGGGGAGCGGAGCAGGTTGTTACTACTGCAGAGAGAGAGAGAGAGAGAGAGAGAGAGAGAGGGAGGGAGGGAGGGAGGGCGAGCGAGCGAGCTAGCGAGGAGCCGCAGCGGCCGACCGGCCCGCAAGTGCAGGAGCGGACCACGGCGGCCCCGCCTCGCCCTCCGCCCCGGCCCCGAGGAGCCCCCGGCGCGGGCGGCCGGCCAGGGACGCCCCGTCCCGAGCAGAGCCGCACCTCGAGCCCCCGCGGCCACCCCGAGGGCCTGGGCTCGCGCGGGCGCACGCAGGAGAGCCGAGCCGGGACACCCCGACTTTCTGAGCTCGGCGCTCGGGGCTGGTAGAACAAAGTGCGGGACGGAACCCGAGGTGGGGCGCTGGACCCCGAGAGCCGCCTTGCGTCGGAATAACCCGGTGAGTTCCCGGCGGGGGGATGCTCTCGGATCTCCGGGGAACCCCTCGACCTCTCTTTTCCCGCCGAGAGATGGGGACCCGCGCGGGGAGCAGCTGAGAGGCCCGGGCTGAGTCCCCCTGCTCGGGGCGCGCCCAGCAGCTCCAGCGCGTGCGGCCGGCCCCGTGGGGAGAGGCGCGGAGGCGGGTGGGTGAAGTGGGTGTGCAGAGGAAAGTGGGTGCGGGGCTCCCTCCGAAGGGAGGGGGAGCGGGAAGGCCCCTGTGAAAGCTCAGGAGCCCTTGGCGCAGAGCGGGGTGCGCGGGGGGGCCGTGGGTGGAGCGCGCGGAACTCGCTTCCCAACCGCGCCCCCTGCGTCCCCCGCCCCCACACCCTGTCGCAGCCGTCCGGGCCGGGATGGGCAGCTCCACCTTTCGCCCCTGCATCTCCCCGAAACTTTTTCAGACTCCTACAAGCGCCGCGACTCAGCGCTTTGGAGGGGCCGCGGGGTCCCGAGGGTGCGGGAAGCGGCGCAGCTGGGGGCGCAGGCAAGGGGCCCCCCAGACGGTGGAGCGCATGCTCTGCTCAGTTTGCTGTGTGACCTTGGGCTAGCTGTTGCGGATCTCTGAACCGGGGGTCCTGGGGCCTGGTGGCCCCTTTGGGAATGGGGACTGGGTGGGGTGGGCGGAGGGGGCGGCGGGAAGCGACTGGCGCGCGGCACTGAGCCTGGGCACCCGGGTTCGCTGTCCTTGCACGAAGGCCTCTCTAAGGGAGCACAGGGTTCGCTTGACAGAGGGGCGCTGGCATTCGGGAATCGGGAAGCATCTAAGCGTCTATCACTCTGACCCCGCCCATGACCTTGGATAGTCCGCTTCCGCCTTGCACTCATCAGTTTCATCTGGAAAATGGGGGGCCTGGAACTTAGGGCCCCTTAAGATTCCGGCCTGGGCCTGCGGGGGGGGGGTGATCTGTTGTGCAGTTCCACGAGGTTCTCCTCACCAGCTGGTTTCTCCTGTCATGGAGCCCCTGGGAAAAACTGTAGCTTGCCCTCATCCCATAGGCTGTCGGAGACCCCCTGGCGCTCCGAGAATGTCTGCTGCCTGGGGGGCGAAGGCCTGACTTTCTGAGTCTGTGCATCCTCTTTGCAGCGGCCAGAGCCTTTCCTGCCACCAAGTTCCCAGGGACAGAGGGCAGGGTGCTAAGGACCTCCCAAGGTCGCACTAAGAGGCCCCTGAGGTCTGCCCCCAGGCAGGGTTGCTTGTCTTCAGTTGGGACCCTGGAAGGGAGGCTGTAGGGATCTCCCTGGGGTCCCCAGAGCGCCTCACTAGGCAGCTCACAGGTCACGTCAAAATGAGGGGCGACTCTGTCCCCAGGAGGGGGAACAGCTTCTCGCTGTGCCGCGGGAGGGGGCTGGCGGGAGAGTCCCCGGTTTCCTGGGGGAGACTGAGAGTCGGCCCTGGCTCTGTGCCCCCCATGTGTGACCTTGTGTGACCTTGGCAAGGGGCTGCATGCCCTCCTTGCCCGCTGGTGGAGAGGGCGGGACCCCATCACTTCCAGCCCTGCAGCCCCTCAGCTCTGCACGGGAGGCTCCAGGGAGGGGACTGCGGGGGGGGGGGCGCTGCTAAGGCATCCCCCTCCCCAAACCCCAGTCTCCAGAGTGGGAACATCTGAAGACAAAATATCTCATGGAATGTGGCACCCTGCGGGGGGTTCCTGGGGGCCCCTAACCCGCTGCCCTGTGACCTTGAGAACTTTCTCTGCCTCCTCCCTGCTTGTCTGTGCCACGGAGAAGGGTGAGCACACAGGAGCCTGGTAGTGGACGGCACAGCAGCGTGTGCAGGCGAGCAGGGGCAGATGAGGGGAGAGGCTTTCAGGCTGGACTCAGGTCTCCGAGCAGCCTGTCTCTCCTGTCCATCAACAGCCCCATTAACACGCAGCACGGACTTCCCAGGCCAGACTGGGGACCCTGTCCACTGTTGGGCCCTGCTCTGGCTGTGACTGCAGGGCCTGATGCTCAGGTCCGAGAGATGGGACGGGGTTCCCAGAGCCAGGGGTCTCCCTCCTGCGGGCCCACACAGAAGGCAGTAGGAGAGGCCAGACCCTGGCTCAGATGGGGCCCCTCCCCACTGCAAACCCCCCTCAGACACACACACCGGAGCCAGGGGTGCCCTGACTCCATGTGTGACTTCAGGCAAGTTGTAGCCCTACCAGCCTGTTTCTTCACGGTAAAAGGTTGGTTTCTGTGCACGAAAGCCCTGCTGTTTCCCAGCCCTGAGGACTGTGTCCTCGCTGAGGCTGGGGTGTAGAGTCTGTGTTTTATTGGAGTCCTTTGGGGTTCATTCTCCTGTGACAGCTGAGGGAAAGGCCTTCAACCCTCTCTCTCAGTCAGGGGTAGGAGAGACAGACCCAGGTTCCCCACCCTTGCTACTTTTTTCTTATTTGCTGTGTAACAATTGGGCAAATCACCAAACTTCTCTGAGCCTTGCTGTTACACTCATCAAATGGGGATAAGATAATGGACATCTCAGGGGCCTGATGAAGATCACATGGGAATAACTGATAGAAAACTCCTGGCAACTGGGAGAGTTTCTAGTGTGAACCAATGCTGCAAAGGAAAGAGTTTGGGGGCCGGAGAGATCTCTTGGTGAGTAGGACACTTGCGTGGCATGCAGCGGACCTGGGTTTGATCTTCGACATCCTGTATAGTCCCTCAAGCACTGCCAGGAGTCATTCCCAAGTGCAGAACCAGGAGCAAGCCCTGAGCCCTGCGGGTGTGGCCCCCAAATAATAAACAAATTAAAAAAAAATAAAACTAAAGAAAATAAGGAAAGAGCTTGCTGAGGTTTTGCATCATTCCAGAGGGTCTCCTTGGGGGAGAGGTGGGGTCAGCACGAGCCCTGAAGTCCTTCCCGCCCTCAGGTTTCCCAGAAAGCACTGGCCACTTGCAGCCTCTTCCGGGCTGTGGCCGCAGGAATTTGCATGCACTGCTCCTTGGGGCCTGCAGAGGGTGTAGGCCGGGGGCTGGGCACTGCAGGCAGAGTGGAATCTGCCAGAGAAAGGCAGGGAAGCCAAGAGAAGCTGGGGCAGCCTTCCTGCACTGTGGGCCAGGAGGAAAGCTGCCCAGGAGGGCCTGGAGAACAGGCACACAGAGGGGCCAGGCACAACCCAGTGTTGGGCACCGACAGGGCCTTAGGGACTTTAGCACCCAGTGTCTGATTCTGATTCAGGCTCAGAGAGGAGAAGCTCCTGGCTTAGGGTCACACAGTACCACAGCCCGAGAGATGGGGGTGCACCCGCATTCACAGCCCGTTATTCCAGCCTCTCTGCCCCTGTCCCCACGAGCACTGAGCAGTCTCCCTGTCTGGGATTCAAGTGCTCCCCGGAGTGCAAGCCATAGGCCAGAAAATGGATGAATAGACCCAGCAAAATAAAACCAGAGCACTGAGTGCCGATAAGAGGAGGAAGGATACCTGGGGGGCAGGGTCGGGAGGGTGTGTGTAAAAGAATGAAGCTAAGGTCACGGCCAAAACCCCAAAGGGAGCCCAAGCTGAGCCCCTTTCTCGGTCCCCACAGCGATTCTGTGTGAGCTAATGACGCTGCAAGATATGGCTGGGTGGGCAGACGCCTGCGCGCTGCCCCCTGCCTCACTTTTAGTTTTGGGGCGGGGGTGGGGGACGGCAGGGCATACCTGGTCATGCTCAGGGGTTCCTCCTGCCTCTGAACTCAGGAATTCTCCTGGCAGTGCTGGAGAGACCATATGGGATGCCGGGAATCGAACTCGGGTGGACCGCGTGCAAAGCAAGCACCCAACCCTTCGTACCCTAACCCTACCCCCCCCCCTTGCCTAATTTTCGAAGAACTAGATCAAAAGGGAATAACGCCTGAGCCTGGGCACAGTGCCTAGGTGGCTGCAGGAAGAGCATGGTCCTGGGTAGGACCATCTATCTGGCTGGGAGACTGGCCACCAACCTCCCCATTGTACTGACCCCAACACTGAGGTCTGGGGAAATGAAAGGAACGCGTGAGCGGTGCCCAGAGTCAGAGTCGTGGATTCCCAGGGCTCTTCCCGCTTCCCTCTGCTGGGAGCCTGTGTCAGCCGCCACCCAGCCAGCCCACCAACGAGAGAGACTAGAGAGGAAAGCAAAGACACAGACTCAGCAAGGTCAGGTCTGCAGCCAGGCCAGTGGCGGCCCCTCAGGCCTCCACTGCTGGACAACACAAGAGAGCGATAGCCAGGGGTGAGCTGACGTCTGGGCCGTGGGAGGGATGCCGGGCAGGTGGGGTGCGAGCTCTTGGTTTGCAGAGGATTCCGGGGTTTATGCAGTGAAGGACCCTGGCAGGGAGCGTCTTGGGGGCATCCCAGACCCCTATTGTTCAGTGCTGCCCCCCACCCCGCCCCCAGTTTGTATCTCCCTGGGGAAGTGGGCCATTGGACGCTTTTGCAGAAAGGTCTTGGAGCAGATGGCCGGCTGAGCAGAGAGCCGGCAGGGCTGGGCAGGAGCTCGGAGAAACGCTTCCTTCCTTAGCTGGGCCCGGAGCCCAGCGAAAGAGGTGGAGAAAGTCCTTGGCAGGTCAGGAGAGGCAGCGAGCAAATTTTCCCTGCCTTTGTTTGGTTATCTGTCCCTTTGGCTGCTCTTTTTCCTCCTCCTGTGTCCTTTGGGGTGTGTGTGTGTGTGTGTGTGTGTGTGTGTGTGTGTGTGTGTTTAATTAGAGGGTTGGAGGGGCTGGGAGGAGGAGGAGGACCAAGGTTTCCACTGGAATGGAATTCTTGAACGTGAGGCAGCTTCTTGGTCATTTAACCAGAGGTGCCTTTGGAGGCACCAGCATCCTTCGACTAAGGTGGGGGTGGGGAATTGCACTGTAACGTGAAGTGGGGGGGGTGAGGTGCGAGGAGGGACTTCCCCTGTAGGAGTTGTCAGTGAGGAAGGGGGGTCCTCTGCCGGGACTGGCTTGGTGGCCTGCCATAGAACCCACAGTGTCGTTTCTGGAGGTCAGGGCTGCCTGCTGACCCAGGGAGGAGTGTGGAGTCCCCCACGCTGGGCTGGAGGCTGCTCTAGAGGGAGGAGGAGGATGCTGCACCGGCCCCTCTCAGCCTGCCAGGAAAGGTGCTGCAGCGGTGCCAGCCTCAGGGCCGGCGTGTCTCTGAGCTCTGCCTACAGCGGGCATGGGCTAGGCTGTCCACCCCCCGGCCCCTGCCGTCAAGTGGCTCCCACTGCTCAGCCGAGGAAGGACCTATGGGCAGCTGGTGCCTCAGAGATCGGCTGCCTGCAGCCTGGGCAGGGCCTGGCACCTGCCTGCTGACCCCCGGCACCTGCTGTGTTTTGAGCTGCGGGTGTCAGGGGACCTTGGTGTATGGGGTAAGGAGGGGGGCACTTGGATGCCAGGACCATTGCATGCTTGCAAAGCCCAATTCCTATGGGACTTTGGCTAAGTTATTTAAGCACTTGTTGTTACTGTTTGCTCATCTTTAAGTGAAATACATTTGTACGCCATAGGGTTGGTATCAGGATTTAATGTATTAATATATTTATAAAGCTCTAAGAGCACACAATTCTTAGGAGACATAGCTAGTGTTATTATGGCCTTCCTTCCTTCCTTCCTTCCTTCCTTCCTTCCTTCCTTCCTTCCTTCTTGGGCCACACCCATCTCTGCTCAGGTGTTACTCCTGGCTCTGCACTTAGGGACCAGTCCTGGTGGTGCTCAGGGGGCATATATGATTCTCAGATCAAACTAGGGTATGTATGCAAGGCAAGTTCCTTACATGCCGTCCCATCCTCTGGCTCTATGATCCTCTTTAAAATAGAAAGGGTGCCGGGGAGATGGCTCAGAGGGCTGGACCACTCACTTTGCATCCTCGAGCCCCAAGTTTGTTTCCTCATAGAGCACTTCAATCCCCCATCTGCCCACCCCTCCCCTCACCCCTACAGAGTTGGGTGTAGCACCTGAGCACTACCAGGTGTGACCTCAAAACAAAAATAAGCCAACAAAAGTTAAACAGGCATTAAGAAGGTGAAGAAATAGCCCCCAAACCCGGGAGGAGGCGGGGACAAGGCTTGACTATGTTTTGTGTTTTGGGCCTGTGCTTACTCCCGGCTCTGCATCAAGGATCACTCCTGGTGGGCCTCAGGGAACCATATGGGGATCCAGGGATGGAATCCAGGTTGGCTGCAAGCATGGCAAGCCCCCTCCCCGCTGTACTGCCTGCCCCCATTGGCTGTGTTTGATAAGAATCTTGGAACCACCATGAAGTTCCTGCCCCAAGTAAGCTAGGTCTCCCCATCTTTGGACCTTGTGATCTCTTTGAAAGAAGGAGAATGACAATGCCCCTTGCCCTCACCTATGGCATCTGGGCACAGATGAAGTTGCTGCTGGCCTGCTCAGGGCCACGCCTCAGCTGCCTGCTGGCTCGGTGCTGTGGTGTTGTGGTGTCTGGCATTGAACTTTGCACAAACGGCTGAATCTGGGGATGTCTCCTGTCGGGGCCCCTCTGGGCAATGTCTGGGTCACTCAGGGCTTGTGTTTCCTCAGTTGCTCGTTAAAGGATGGTAACTCTGGGTCACCCCGTAGTCCTCTGTGGGCCGGTGAGAGAACATTGCCAAGTGGGGCCGCTGGCCCGGAGGCCAGACAGACTGGGTTGTATACTGGCCTCGGGGACACACGGGAACCTCTTTGCCCCCCGCACAGGCGAGGCTCAGGCTGTTTTCAAAGCAGGGAGGTCCAGAAGGGACCAGTCAACCTGTGACCTTCCTGTCACAGTGGTCAAAACCTAGGAGAGACAGTGCACTGTCCCCCTTCTCCTGTCCTTTCTGAGGTGAATGCTGAAGCCAGCTGACCAGCTAACACTGCCGGGCTGGTAATTAGGCCACGAGTTCCAGGGAATAGCATCCGGGTCCTCCGCCAGGAACGCGGGGACACAGAGTCCTGAGCTGGTCTCCGGCGGAGGACAGCAGAGTCCACGGATGCCACTTTCCTTCTCAGTGACTCAGGGTCAGACTGCCTCATTCATACCCTCCTCAGAGCCTCTTCCCAGAGGTCACTGTGCTAAGAGCCCCAGCAGTGGGGTTGCCAAGGTCACCCCAGACTTGGCCATGAGCTCATGCCCCGAGTCCACTGCATCCCATCTGCCCATTCCTGTCTTCCCGAAGGAGGGGCTGGGCATGGGCTGTTCCATGTGGGTCACCAGTCTGTGGTGGCCAGCTCAGTACCCTTGGCCTTGACCTCAGATCTCTCCCCTCCGGAAGTCGAAGGACTTGGGTAAACGTAGAACAGCCAAGTGGCCTCCTTGGGGGTGTGAGGGTGTTGGGGGTGGTGGCTCCTGTGATATTGGCCTGATCTCCACCAGTCCAAGACAGATTGAATCTCTGCAGAAGCTTCAGGAATAAGCCCTGAGCCTCGAGGTCAATAAGATCTCAGGCCCAAGGCCAGAATCAAGCCCAAGACCCTTTACGAGTCAGACTCGGGGCACTCGCCCCATCTCTCTCCGAGACTTATTGCCTCATCTTGAAGTTGTGATGGACACTTCCTTTATAGTTTAAAATGCACTGCACTGTAGCACTGTCACACTGTCCTCCCATTGTTCATCAATTTGCTTAAGCGGGCACCAGTAACGTCTTCATTGTGAAGCTTGTTGTTACTGTTTTTGACATATCGAATACGTCACGGGGAGATTGCCAGGCTCTGCTGTGCGAATGGGATACTCTTGGTAGCTTGCCGGGCTCTCTGAGAGGGACGGAGGAATCGAACCCAGGTCAGCCGCGTGCAAGGCAAACGCCCTGCCTGCTGTGCTATCACTCCAGCCCATAATTTGAAATATATGTATTTATTATAATGCCATGATTTACTGGCTTGCTCATAATATAGCTGTTTCAGGCATTAAATACTCCAACACCAATCCCACCACCAGAATGACCTCCAGTGTCCCCAGTTTTCCCCCCAGCACCCCAGTCTATCCCCCTTGCAGATACAAATAAATTTACTTCATATTGTTTGTTTCAACACAAAGGCAAGCGGAATTATCAAAACTTAGATCAATAAAAGTCAATTTGTGATCATTGCTGTATCTCACATGACACTGAAGTCATTGCCTGGGGATCTGCTGTGCTGGTTGGTGCCGGCTGAGCCTTCGGTGTTACGGTTGAGGCTCATGAGCCTGGTGCTCGACACAGCTTCCCCATCAGATCAGCTGTTGTCCTACTGGCCTGACAGTACTTGTGAGTTTGGAGGTATCATAATTACGAAGTTGATGCAGCCACATGGTCCAGGAGCTATAGATCTGGAACAGTTTGGTAGCTTGACAGATCAATGAGGTTCGGCTGTACAGCTGGGTTGTTTCTGTATTATAGGGTGTGGGGTGTGACTTCAGGTTGCTGGGCCTTCAGGAAGAAAGGGAACTCTGCCTACTCCTATTTGAGAAGACCCCTGAGTTCTCAGCCCAAATCAGTCTACCTGGGAAGGTTTGGAAATACCAGGTTCTTCTTTTTTTTTTTTTTTTTTAGTTTTTTTTTTTTTTGGTCACACCCGGTGGTGCTCAGGGGTTACTCCTGGCTCTGCACTCAGGAATCACTCCTGGCAGTGCTCAGGGCACCATACGGTGTTCCAGGGATAGAACCCAGACTGGTTGCAGGCAAGGCAAACACCCTCCCCGCTGTACTATCACTCCAGCCCCTCATGTTCTTTGGGAGAAGTGGAGTTAGACCTTTTCTCTGCCAGCAAGATGGCCACTTAGTTTATAGTTTTGACTTAAAGAACATCATGGAGATAAGGTCTATGGACCCTAAATTCAGGCATCAGCAGTGCCTGAGTGCATTTCCACAGTGAAATCTACTTTCAGTCAGCGTTGCCTCTGCCGTGGCCCCTGGAGACTCCAACTCTGGGTGGCTCTCTTCCGGAGAGCCAAAGTCGGGCCACGTATGTGGATCTCTGGGGGCTCCTGTCATGTTTCCGCGGGTCGGGCTGTGGTCGCAGATCTCTGCTGTCCTCTTCCTTGCTGAGTGACTGTCCACTGTGTGGATGGACCACAGGTTCATTCAGCAGTTGATGGACCTTGGGGATTCTTCCTCTTTGGATGACTCGGGATGGGCATTCATTCGGGGCTTTTTTTCAAGAGGATGTTTCTCTTGTGTACAGACCTGGGAGTGACTCGTGAGGGGAGATGGCATACTTGGGGGTGGGGCCTGGCTCTCCCGTGCTCAGGGGATGCAGTGCTGGGGGCCACCAGAGCCATACCCAGTGGTGCTGGAAGGACCCTGTGGTGTCAGGGCTCGAACCCGAGACCCCAGGCATGCTGGGAGTGTGCCACAGTCCTTTGAGCCATCTTCCTGGCCCGGTACACTTAGTGATGGAGCTTTGGACCACAGTCCAGGGTGTGCAGGGGCTGCTCCTGGCTCTGTGCTTGCAGCTCGCTCCCTGCCATGTTCTGGGGACCATGTGGAGCTGGGGATGGAGGCCAGGGATCCAGCATGTAAAGCAGGTGCTCCAGCCATCTGAGCTTTCTTCCTGGATGGCATCCTCCCCTCCCCTCCCATGCCC
>JAOXYA010077653.1:0-11414 GCA_028565675.1 Sorex palustris
CCCCCCTCCCCTCCTTCCTCCCTCTCCCTTCCCTCTCCCCCTCCCTCCTCCTCCTCCTCCTGCTTGCTTCTCTTTCTCCTCCCTTCCTGCTCTCCATCTCCCCCTCCTTCTCCTCCCCCTCCTCCCCCCTCCCTCCTCCCTCCTTGCCCTCCATGAACAGCAGAGGAGCTGGTCTTCAAGATTCTTGTCTCAAAGGCCACTTCGTCAAGACCTTGGGGGACGAGGGACTCACAGTGGTTCTGGGTGGGTGACCGGGAGGGTTCCCCAAGTTGAGATGGCAAGAGGGGATGCTTGGCAGTGGAGTGTCTCTGAGACACAAGGAGAGGGGAAAGGGCAGCCCCCGAGCTCGCCCCACTAACCTCTGGACGCCACGTCTGCGCTCCAACATGGCCTGGGTAGCTGGCAGTGGCCAGTTGCCCCACACGTCAGGAAATGCCATCCGCTGGAAGTTGGCCACCGAGCAGGTGCTCCTGGCTTTACACACATAGAGTCGGGGGTCGTGGAAGGGGGTCCGCAGGGGCTGCGTCTGCAGGAGCTTTTCCAGCACGGGTGGCGTGGTCCCGGCACTCAGGTCCCAAGCATCCCCTCTGAGGGAAGCCCGCATGTTAGGGGCCTCCTTCCTAGGCACGTCTGTCCCAAGCCCGACAGGCTGTGTGGTGCTGCTCAGTGTGGCTGTGGATCTCCTCCCGGAGGCCGGGCACGCAGCGTCTCGCCCTGATGGCCCTGCACCCAGAAGCGGGGTCTGCACCCTGCCTCCTCTCTGCTCCCTGCCAGCGCTGGGGTCCTGGGCGCACCGGCCCTTGGGGCAGTCCCAGCTGACCCCACGTGTAGGCAGCAGCTCCTGGGGAAGGAACAGGAGTTTGCCACGTTGCTGCTCCTTTCTCCTTCGTGGCCCAGGGTAGCTGCGGCCCCTCTGACAGGTCCTCGGGAATCTCCTAAGCAAGGGGCCCCGGTGCCAACTCCATCCCGCACCTCCCAGGGCCTCCCAAGCCCCGCCAGGAGTATGCCCTGAGCACTGCCAGGCATGGCTCAAAAACCAAAAAAAAAAAAAACACACACACCACATAAGCAGGAGAATGGCTGGGCCACAGTGGGGAGGATTTGAGGGGGCCTGGTGGGGTGGCACCAGCTGACAGGTGCATGGGAACCCCACGTCCTTGAGCCACAGCCAAGAGGGGCCCAGCCCCCCAACGGTCCTCACTGGACCCAGGTCCTGAACTCTCCTTAGGTCACTCTGACAGCTGACCAGAATTCCTGTTCTTAAGGACAGCCTCCTTCTTTGGATCCTCCCGATGCCCCCTGCATCTGCTCCCCAGAGACAAGAATCAGACCCCTCCCCTGGGGCTCCTCCTGGACCCAGGGCCAGCCACGGTCGGGGCTGCTCAGGGACCCCCAGGAAATAATCAGGATCCACAGACATGTCTGAAGTCTTGGGGGCAGCAGATCCAACTGGGCCAAATCACAAGGAAGGGTCTCAGGACTAACTTCAGGAAGGAAACTGCAGCGGTGCAGGCTTCCCACAGAGGGAGCAGCCTGGGTTATTGGCACTGAGTCAGGGACAAAGAATCTCCGCCTGCCCCAGGAGCAAAGCATCTAAGGGGTGCGTGGCCCAGGATGTGGGTCCCTCTCTGGGGAGGAGCAAGGAAGCCCCCACCAGGACATTCCCTGGATACCAGGACAAGGACGGCCCCTCCTGGGCCTGACTCAGGGCCCCGCGCACCTAGCTGCATCCCCTCACCCACACTCCTCAGTTCCTGCTCCTCTGAGCAGAGAGACTGGGGAAGTGCTGGCTGAAGTCGGCAGCTGCCCCCGCAGCATCAGTCCTACCTCGAAGCCGCAGGAGAGCTCGGGGCACAGGGTGGCGTACTGCTCCAGTTCCTCCTCAGGTCCGTCCAGAGCCGGCTCAGTGCTCAGCCTCCTCACATCAGTTTCCAAGTCATCATCCTGCAAGGGAACAGACAGAGGCCGGATAGCAACCCCAGACACAGAGCTCAGTGTCCAACGGGGCGTCCTCATCCCCAGCCTAGGGCCAGCCACATCATGTCTGTTCCCGTTTTTGTTTTTCAGTGAAAAGTACATGGACAGATATCTTTTCTGGGAATGAATGCTTGTGCCCAGGCGCTCATCACAGGTAAACGATGATTCATAATGTGACATGAACCTGGGGTTGGAGCCATAGCACAGCAGAGAGGTCATTTACCTTACATGCGGCTGACCCGGGTTCGATTCCCAGCATCCCATATGGTTCCCTGAGCACCACCAAGAATAATTCCTGAGTGCAAAGCCAGGTGTAACCCCTGTGCATCGCTGAGTGTGACCCCCCAAAAAAAGATGACATGAGCCTTGCCAAGTGTGTGCCTACAGGTGAGACACTGTGGGTGAAGGCAGATGGACTCTGGTCCACCCACTAGGGGTGAAGCCCATCTCCATCTCATCAATTCCTGCCAGCGTGACCCCTTGGGGCATTGGGTCTCGCCCCCAGGGATGCTGTCTGTTCCCCCAGGCCTCAGATTCTGGCCTTCCCCTAAATGAGGCAGGGATGGGAACACCAGAGGTACAAGGCTCAGGAGGGTGGCTCCCAGCGTCCCCCCTGGGCACTGAGTGGAGCAGAGGTGAGGTGGGGATGGGAGGGTGGAGGAGCAGGGGGAGGAGGGGAGAGTGCACGGTCTCTGTTTACAGCCCCATGTCCATTTCTCCAAATCTAACAAACTTGGACTCTCAGAAATGCCAGTTTCTCTCCTTGTCCTGCTCTTGACAGTTTCCAAAAACCAGCCCTCCCCAGCGAGGTATGTCCGGTCCCTGCCACATCAAACCACAAGGCCTGAGTTCCTTCTGCACCCGGGCACGGGGACCTGCCGTTGAACCAAAGCTCCACCCCAGCCTTTCTTGGCTTCTCAGCCAGTCATGAACAAGCCAGAAAGTGGCCCCCCGACATACCGTGGGGAGCCAGGCACCAGCATGCAGCGGCCAGTGTGCAAACACTGGGTTATCAGCGAGCGGGCACCAGCAGGGGCAGAGGGAGAGTGATGGACGGCCGCGAAGCCGTGGTGTTATTCAAATAATTCTGCCGCTCCTAGTCACCGCAAAGAACCAATTTGCTACTGATGGCTTCCGAAATGATTCTATTTATCAGCAAAGGCCCGAGAACGCCAGAGGGTCAATAGCGGCGTCAGGCTGAGCCCCGGCGAAGAGGGGGGCCCGCCCGTCTGCCAGGCTGTTGGCAAGGTGCGTGATTAGTATGATGGAGACACGGAGCCTTCGTCTGGAGAGCGAGGAAGGGAGAAGGGGAGCGAAGAAAGGAGCCAAGGAGGGCGGGAGGTGAGAGGAAGGATGTGTGGGTAGGAAATTAGCGGGAAGGAGCGGTGGTGGGTAATCAGCCAGAGAGCTGGGGTGGGCAGGGGTCAGCAAACAGCAGTACAGAGGGGAGCCAGGCTCATCTCAGAGCAGCTTATCTGCAGGCAGAGACGCACGCGTGACTCGGAAAGGTGGGAAGGTGTAATCAGATGAATGGATCTACTCAGACAGATCCATGTATCCAAGACAGATGTTGGTGGACACAGGTGGATGGAGAACAAGGCATCTCTGATCCAAGAGACGGCGGGTATGGGGGAGGGACGGGACCTGGTTGGGTGGACAGTGGGCTTCACTCTGGCAGGCATAGCTGGGGACCCTGGACCTGGTGTTGCTTCCATCTCATTTTGTCCCAG
The DNA here is from genome assembly GCA_028565675.1 of Sorex palustris. Taxonomy (NCBI): domain Eukaryota; kingdom Metazoa; phylum Chordata; class Mammalia; order Eulipotyphla; family Soricidae; genus Sorex; species Sorex palustris. The sequence continues at coordinate 3,708 of JAOXYA010077653.1, forward strand.
ACTTATCAGAGGCCATCGGAAACGGCTGGTCCCCGTGTGTCCCCGCACAGAACCACAAGCAAACCATGGTTTAGCAGGAGGCTGGGCAGCGGGGCCAGGGGGAATTTTGTCCTTGGGGGAGCACGTGGTGGACCAACAGCTGATTCCAGCTGGGGTGAAGAGGCAGATGGGGGCTGGGCGCCGCTCCACTCAACCACACACAGATTCGTCCCCCAGAGGTCCAGCACCGGGTAAGACTCCGACTGGCCGTGTCCACCTGCCTGCGGTCTGAAAGCCAGTAGCCGCCTGCCTGGCCCCACACTTGGGCACTGGGGCAGAAGTGGAGTCCGTAGTGAGTCAGGCTCAGAGGGAAACAGGAACTCAGGAGTGGGTGGAGCCGCCAAGGGAGAGAGGCTGACAGAGCAGCAGGGCGGACACCCAGGACACTCTCTGGTCCCTGTGGAGCCCCCTGAGGCTCACAGGCTGGAATAGCAGTGCCGGGGATATCCCCCTGGGATTTCATGGGACCGTGCTCTCGGCCTGGCACGCTGGGTGTGACAGCTCAGATGGACACAGGCTGAGAGCTACAGGCCCCTCTATGCAGGCAACTCTGGGAGCCCACAGCCAAAGGCCAGGAGGATGGTTCCCCTGGGAGGGGATTGCAGGGGGGAGGGGTGGGACCTACTTCTTCTCTGGCATCCTCAGAGTCTGGGTCTATGTCCACTTCATCCTCATCGCCGCCATCATCGTCTTCAAGATCCTCTGGGCAGGGAGGACACGCGGGTCAGTGTCCCCATGCAGGAAGCCACAGTCTCAACCCGCCTGGGCATGGCACCGCAACCTCACACAAGTCTCTGCGGCTCTGCTGCCCGGCCCAGTGGGGCATGGGGCAATGATGTCCGACTGAGCTCAGGTGGCTGAACCTGCCTGGAGGCCCCACTGCGGACTGGTCAGAATTGGTCTTGACCCGAGGTCCAGGGGATGGCTTTGAACCCAGAGGCAGACGGGGCTGATGGGCATTAGAATCTTCCAAGGGCACTGTTCTCTCTCTCTTTCCTCTCTCTCTCTCTCTTCTCTCTCTCTTCTCTCTCTCTTCTCTCTCTCTTCTCTCTCTCTTCTCTCTCTCCTCTCTCCTCTCTCCTCTCTCCTCTCTCTCTCTCTCTCTGGTTTGGGCCACCCCTGCAGTGCTTAGTTGTCATCCCTAGCTCTAGATCTGCATTCAGGAATCACTCCTGGCAGGGCTCAGGGAACCCTATGAGATACTGGGGGTTGAAGTGTCAACCACTTGCAAGACAGCGTCCTCCCCACTGTCCTATGGCTCCAGCCCCTGGACACTTTTCTCTTGGGGCTGGACAGCCCTGCTTCCCAGAATCCTAATGGACAGTTGTTCCCACTTTACCCCTGGGTGGGTTTACTCTGGAACAGTCACCACTGGTGCAGCGGGACAGGAAGGGATTTGATTTCTGATTCGCTCAGATGACCACAGTGCTGTCCAAAAGCCCTGTGGCCACAGTGGACAATTAAGGCCAGCAGGGCCAGCAAGGTGTTTGCCCAGGCCACAGAGTACCAGTCACCCCCACCCCCACCCCACTGTCTCAGCGGCTGGCGGGGTCACCCCGTGGGCTTGTGTACACAGTCCTGAGGTCACTGCCCCCCGAGTTTGCCTTGACATGAGCCCCCACCTTGCCCGGTGCCCAAGTTCCATGTCTGTTACCTTCAGAGAGGCCCCGGGCGGGTTCCGGGGGGCTGCTCCCAGGCCCTGAGAAGGTATAAGCGCTGCAGGGTGTAGGCAGAGGTAAGGCACTCCTGGGGTGACACTGTCTGAGGACCTGGAGTCCCACGGCCACCACCGGCTCCGCACGGCTCTCGGCCAGGCAGATCTGCAGAGAAGACACATGATCACGACCCTGCTGCCCACGGTCCTCTCCTGTGAGAGCTGCGAGGGTCTCATCAGGCTCTGGGATCCCCAGGGGTCAGGTCATCCCCCATGACCAAGATGGATTCAGCAAGTCAGACGGTGTTCACGGGGTCCGAACCTGCACCCACACGCACTCAAGCACCTGTGTGGGCAGCACCTGGCCTGGGAGGGACAGAGGGACAGGAGTTAGCTGGCAGGGACAAGGGTCCCCGCACAGGGCTAGTCTGGGGAGTTGGCTGTTGGGGTAGAAGCTTGGGAAATCGAGTGTAGGGGAGAAAGGGGACCCAGGGGCCACACCCGCCCCACCTGCTCCAGGCTGGCTGTCCCCTGGATGTGGAGTGACGAGTGTCATGGTCTAAAGGGTCTCCCCCAGGCCCGGCAATCACCCCCTCCCCGGCACTCACCCCCTCCCCCACCCACATCACGAGCATTTCCAAAGCCCCCTCCACCTGGGCTGCACCCCCTGGAACATCTTCCAGAGCAGGGTTCTGTCCCCCAAGGCCCCCTCCTCAGCAAGGAGCCTGGCCACACCATCTCCCCGAGGCTGGGCGAGGTTGGGGTTCTCCCGTGCTGCATGGTGACTTAAACCCCATTTCTCACACTTTAGGGTCCCCCGTGAGCCCCTGTGCCTGTGGGTGGTCAGTGTGGGTGCAGCAAGGAGCTAGAAACTGCCCCGGCTAGGGGGTCCTGCCCAGCCCTGCGTTACCTGTGTGGTCCTGAAGAGCAGCTCCAGGCCCTGGGCCGCCTGCAAGGCCTCCCGGCCTGAGTGGAGGGCGGTCACGTGCCGCAGACACAGCAGGAGTGCCCGGCGGATGGGCACAAAGGCATCAGCCTGGTCGTGCTCGTGCCAGTCCTGGTACAGCTGGAGCAGGGTGGCCACGGAGCCCCGGTTCACGGCCCGGCGGCTGTTAGACCCTGGAAAGAGCAGACAGGTCAGGGTCTGGAATCCGGCAGGGCTGGGGGCCACGACACAGGCGGCCCCTCTGAAGGGGCCCCAACCTCAGGCGTTCCCTCTACAGAGGACTCCCCCAGCCTCAGGCATCCCCTCTAGAGGGCCCCAACCACTTTCCCGGGCGGGGGTGGGGCGTGGGGGGCCCAAATCAAGAGATGAGAGGAACTCGCAGGCATCACGGCAGACTGGGAGTGTCCAGCGTCCCCTCCATGAGCAGCAGAAGCCAAGGTCAGTGCAGACACTGAGCGGAAAAGGTGGCAGCTGAGAAAGGAAAGAGCCCGCCCTGCAGAGCCAGAGGCCCTGGGAGCCCAGAGGGGCCCTCACTCATTACCAGGGGTGGGAGGACTGGCCCTTCTAGGCCCCCAGAGGTGTCTGCAGCCGGGACCCCTGTGGGTGAGTCCTGCAGTCTGAGGCCAGTGCAGTGGCCGGAGGAGGAGGGCCCCAAGCGTTCAGGCCACTGCCCCTTCTCAGAAGCAGCCGCTCAGGGCCTGGAGTCACAGGAGGGGGTCTCCTCACAGCTGCACTGCCGGTTTCCCTGCCCCACCCCTCCCAGCTTAGGAAAATGCTGGCCTGGGCCTTTACAAGCAGCCAGGCCCAGGAGATCAGGATTTGGGGGGCCTGGGGGCCAGCAATTTGGGGTATTTGGGGATCAGGAATTTGGGGGCCTTGAGGATGAGAGTCGAGTTCTGGGGCCAGGGCTTTGGGGGTCTGTCTGTCTGCCTTGACAGCGTCATCATGGATGTCCTTCTCATACCTTTCACTCTCTCCTCTTTCCCTTCAGGGGTGGGGGGAGGGGTGGGGGGATCGTTAATTGTCTCAGAGAAAAATCCCTTATCCATCTCCCAGCTCTTATCCCCGATTTCCTGCTAATCCTCAGCAAACAGCTCTGTTTACAGCACCTGACAAGCCCCCCTCCCCCCTTGCTCCCCGGGAAGCGGGGGAAGGGTCCGACCAGGAGGAGGGTTTCTAGAGAGTTCTTCCAGGGAATGTTGCTCCAGGGAGGCGGGGAGGGCAAGGACAGGCCGGTTCTGGGAGGGGCTGGGGTGGGCGGGCCCCCTCAGAGCAGACCCTCTGTCTTCAGAGCCCTAGTGCCTTACCCGCTGAGGAGGGGGCAGGCAAGGGGTGTCTGAGGGTGTCTGGCCCAGCATAGCTCAGGGGAGGACAGAGGCTGGCCCCTGGGGACACCACAGACCCTCGGGGGGCTCAGGGAGGGCAGGAGCTGCCTCTTGGGGTAGCTGAGCTGAGGTGGCTGCCAGTGCCACATGCCACAGACCAGGGCCTTCTGGCCCCTCAGCCCCTGCCCGAACCCACATCCCCACACACACATTGCCAGGAGGAAGTCCCGGGTCTCCTGTGAGCTGATTTCCCCCACACACACACAAGATTTGGGCGCTGCCAAGGCTGGGGAGCACAGCTAGCGCAGAATCGCCAATGCGGCCAAAATTGGATTAAAATAACCTCCTGATAAACAAATTACTCACACCAAATAGATAGCGCCCCCTCCGCACCCCCCCCCCCCCCCCCCCCCCCGCACCCCGGGCAGGCTGGCATTGCTGGGACAGCAGCGCCGCTACCTGGTAGGTGGGGGAACTGCAGGGACTGAGGGCCAGCTGGGTCCCCCTGTGGCACTTCTGAGAGGACACTGGTCGCAGCAGAGGCTGCTGTATTAGCTGCGCAGGTGGGAAGCTCCATGGTTTGCCTGGAAGGAGGTGGGGAGGGCCACCACTCCCGGTAATGGGTCCGAATAGCCTGACCCAGGGGACACGCAGAGGACAGGAGTGTCTAGAGGCTGCTTGTGTGAGTCTGAGCCTCAGCTGGGACAACCAGGAGGCTGCCAATCCCTCTCAGGGCCACGTGGTCACAGACCCAATCCCCAGGGGCCCTGTGAACCGGACCGAGATGACCGGAGGAGCCCATCACTCACGACCAGGACTCTTGTTCCAGAGCAGAGCTTGGTGCCACTGGGTTCTCCGAGGGTCCCTGAGTGATCCCTGCCCTGAGGGATCCCTGCTGCCTCCAGGATGCCCACCTGGAATTCTCAGCTGTGGGTAGGTGGATCCGAGACCAGGGCAACTGCCCCCTCTTGCCCCAAAGATCCCAGCACACCCCAGTGGAGCCACGTGGAAAGGGGACATGCCTGGGCCCCCAAGGTGCAGACCCACCCCACGAACGTGCTTACTGGATCTCAGCAGCTGGGCCAGGACCTCGGCGGCTGCCCTGGGGAGAGAGGGAAAAAAAGTGCAATGTGGGGCTGGAGCAATAGCACAGCGGGTAGGGGGTTTGCCTTGCACACGGCCGACCCAGGTTCTATTCCCAGCATCCCATATGGTCCCCCGATCACCGCCAGGAGTGATTCCTGAGTGCAAAGCCAGGAGAGCCCCTGAGCATCACCGGGTGTGACCCAAAAAGCAAAAAAATAAAAATAAAATAAAAAGTGCAATGTCTGTCCAGGGCCATGCATGGACACGCCCTGGTGTTAGGGCCCCTGGTGGCCTTCATTATCCACAGGGAGCAGGCAGTCCATAGCCTTCAGCTGAGCTGACGCAAGCCCCCTCCCCATCAGCACTGCCCAGAACCCCCTAAACAGCAGAGGCAGCCATGCAGATGCCTTGGCTGGAAGGGAGGGTTGGGTATGTGGGACCCATCATGGTACACACTCATGGCCCAACACAGCCTCTGAGTCTGCAGCAAGACTCAGGCATGGGGCACAGAAATGTGCTTCTCCCCTTACATGCATCCTGCCTTGTCCCGCTTAGGGCACACACTTTGGCTCGGGCACCTGTGTGGGCACCCGGCCTCCCTCACACTCTCCATTTGACCTGAGACCAGGGGTCTGTTTCACCGCCTGCCACGTCACTGGAACCACAATCAAGGTCGCCACAGGTTAATCGGCCGTGAAATCAGTCAGTGTTTCGGGAAGACTGGCCTCCCGGTTCTCAGGCACTCCACACAGGGGAGCTTTGGTTTTCAGAATGTTCTACGGCTAAAGCCACCACCCCAGAAGTCCCAGAGCGCCTTGCGTGGAACACTCTTCCTTTCTGGACACAGCGGGTGACGGACGCTGTCCTCCAGCCAGGCCGGCAGGGGCAGGAGGGCCGCGCGGGAGGAGGCTCCAGCCCAGAGACACAGCACCCCATTAGTCCCCATCACCCTCGCGCGGCCGCAGACGCAGGCAGCTTGACAAATGGGCAGGATCACGGGAGGAGGACGATGAAGGCAGTGGAAGAGCTGATAGATGAGGAGAGAAGCTCATGGAAAATCTAATTAGGAAGCGCCCGGCCGAGAGTGCGTCTGCCGAGCAGGCGCGGGCGGGCCCTGGGCCGCGGGGGAAGCTGCAAGGGGCCAAAGCGCTTCCCACACCCCTGTCTGGGTTGGAGCACATGCTCTCCCCCGCTCTCCCCAGGGCCGCTGCAGGGTCAGCCAGAGGCCTTGTCCCCTGCAGGCGGAGGGCTGGCTTTGTGAGGGCAGCTTCGAGGTCAGAAGGAGCAGACCCCTGTCTCTCTTCCGAATGCCCCTCAGGCACTGGTGACCTGCCCTTCTCCCCCAGGCGCCATCCCTGCTGTGCGTCCAGTCACTGTCCTGGGGTCTGAGTGAGCCTGAGCAGCCTGTGCGTGAGTCTTGGGCACTCACTTATGTGAGTGAAGCCAACACTGCCCGGAACTCCCCATGTCCACTGTGCCATGGGGTCTGGAGGAGGAAAAGCCAGGGGGAGCCTGAGGGAGCCTTACTAGTTGCCTGGACATGGTGGCAGTCTCTGTGGTCATTCTCGCCCCAGCACGGGACCAGACTGGTCCGTGTCCACCTCCTCCCGGGGCCTCTTCCCTCCCCATCTCTGCATCCGGGCCTATGCCACTCCTCCTCCTGGGGGACAGGGGTGCTGGGAATGACTGAACCTTCATCAGATCATGTTCACGGCCCTCAGGGAACCCCCGGAGATTCTGGACCTCCCTCTCCATGGGAGCTAGTGTGAGGTGTCTGTGCTCTATGCTGGTCACGACGCATCAAAAACATGATACCCCCCCCTCCCCGTCTGAGAAGACTTTTAGGCTATTTGCCATTAAAGAAAATGTGAAAAAAAAATTAAGTGCACAGTAAGAGCGATTTTGAGTTCTTACCAAAATCTTAATAGAGACAACCTTAATAGAAATGAAGATGAAGTAAGGAGGAGAAAAACTGACAAGGACTCAACCAAGTCAGGGTAGAGTGGAATGACAGAGAAGGACAGAGAAAGAGACAGAGACAGAGAGACACAGAGACAGGGAGAGACAGAGAGAGACAGATATAGACAGAGACATAGAGAAACACAGATACAGGGAGAGACAGAGAGAGAAGAGAGACAGAGACAGAGAGACAAAGAGAAAGACACAGAGAGCGATAGAGAGACATTTTAGAAATACCATTTTATAGTCTCTGTCTTTTTCAATTAATAATGTCTTTCATCACTTTCTTCAACACATAAAAATGTTTTAGTGGCTATCAGTCCCCGCTGTTATGCATTTACCAATACCTCCCTCATCAATATGCTAGGGCTTGGTAAAAAACAAGTTCTAGCCTTTTGCTATTAGAACTGATGTGGCCTTGAATACTAGTGTGCTTAGATCTCAGATCACTTCTCTTTTCATTTGTTTTGGGGGCGCACCCGGCAGTACTCAGGGCTTACTCCTGGCTCTGCACTCAGGAATTACTCCCGGGGATGCTCAGGGATCGAACCCAGGTTGACTGGCGCAGGGCAGAGCAAACGTCCTACCCACTGTACTATCACTCTAGCCCCAATGCTTCACTTTTTTTTTTTGCTTTTTGGGTCACACCTGGCGATGCACAGGGGTTACTCCTGGTTCTGCACTCAGGAGTTACTCCT
>JAOXYA010077671.1:0-11414 GCA_028565675.1 Sorex palustris
ACATAAATATACACACATACACAGAGATACATATATAGATACATACATGCACATGTATATACACATATATATGCACACAGATACACTCCTATACGTGTACAAACTATAGGCTCTAGAAGGTTCCCAAAGGGAAAGTCTTATTTCTCTTAGGCCAAAGGTTTGCATTCAGTGCCGGCTGATCTCTCTGGGACATGTGTTTAGGAGAGCTCATTGTGACTGGCAGAGCTCCCAAGGGCCCTTCTAGTAAAGCAGCTTGAGCAACTCTGGTTTGTTTTTAGGTTCCCATCTCGATGCTACTCCAGTTCCTTATCTGGTTTCTCGGCACCAGTTCCATTCTGCTTCTGGTTCTATGCCTGATGTAGGAGAAAGAGGGGGACATTTTTGCCTTTGATGTCTGAGTCACTTCTTTACAGCCCCTTCTTTTTCTCTGAGAACTTGAACCATCAAGTCCTAATGCCAAGGTGGCTCTGAACCCCAGCTCCTACCTCCTGCTACTACCAGTGGACTTCCTCCTCTGCTGTGAGCCCCTGGGAGGGTTGGAGGCTGAGGGAGAAGCTGTAGGATGTGCCTCATGCCACTCCCTTCCTGCGACTGATAACTTGGTGACATGGAATTTTTCTGTTATTCTTATCAGTCCTCCAACATTTTCTAGGAGGAAGCCACATGTCTAGTTCTTAAAGTTTACTTTGTTTTGTTTGTTTTTGTTTGGGAACCACACCCGGACCAGACTTATGGACCACTCCTCAGTGCTGTGAGACCATGGGGAGTGGGGATCAGGCTAGGCTCAGCCACATGCGAGGCAAGAGCCTTAACACCTGTGCTCTCCTCTCTGTGCCCTAAGAGCTAAGTTTTCTGTTTGTTTGGTTTTGATTTTGTTAAAGGGAGCAGGTTTTAACCCTCAGAAATGACAGAAGTGTTGCACCATAGACTGAACCTGAGTTTTATCAGGGAGAGTCCAAGAGCTCTGCGGCCTGGGCCTCAGACCAAATCAGTTGTGCATGGGGCTGCTTCTCCGTCTGGTGTGATGGGATAGGGTGCTCTTTGCACCTCCAGGAGAGAAGTCTTCCTGGCAGGACAGTTTTGCATGAGCTGGAGATGAGCGTTTCAGGGGCGTCACATAGCCTAGAGGGAGCTCAGGATATGACTTGGGACGAAGTGTTTCCCTCATTGATTGTCATAGTCACCTGACAAGGGACACTCTGCTCAAAGCCGCAGACAAGACTGACCTTTAGGTGTCCGGGGATCTATAAAAGTGTGACAGCTGCAGTTCAGTGTTGGTAAGACTGGGCCCTGCTGGACAGCGGGAGACTCAAAAGAGTTGACAGCTTTCCTCACCTAAGGGCCGCAGCCCTCGCTCGTGTCACCGAGGTCTCTCTGCTCTTGTTTCCTTTTCCAGAACGACGAGGCTGTCCTGAGAGTCTCGGTCACACTGTGGGGATGTCAGAGGGCCCTGTGGGACCAAACCCCGTCGCGCTTCGGGCTGACCTGCCGCCAGTGCCCTCCTTCCAGCGGACCTTTGCATCGTCCTGCACCATTGCCAGCAGCGGCCCTGGCCAGTGCAGGGACAGGTAGGAGTGGGCTCCTGAGAGCTGGGGGAGGGGTGGCAGGGAGAGTCCTGTTTCAAGACTGCCCTGCGAATGCAAAGGAACATCTTCAAACATTACTGGAGTGATAGTGCAGTGGGCAGGGCATGTGCCTTCTATGTGGCTGACTCCAGTTCTATCCCTAACACCTCATGTGGTCCCCAAAACCCGTCCTTGAGCACAGAGCCAGGAGTAAGCCCAGAGTACTGCCAGGTGTGGCTCCAAATCAAAAACGCATAAAGTTCCTGACAGTGCTCCCTCACTGTTCACAGGCTCCCACATTCCTGGGCACTTAATTGGGTGACAATGAAGTCTTGGGTTGGCCAGCCGAGGACAGAGTGTTCATGGGAGTGATGCTGAGCTGACATTAAGAAAGGTGCTAGGAAGTCATGGGGATTTGTTTCCTGAGTCACAGTGGCCAGGCGCGGAAGGGCCCCTGCCCAAGGCTGCAGATCGTGAATGAGTCGCAGGGCAGGGAACCAAGGCAGGGAACACAGTGTTTGGCCAAGCCTAGGGCCCTGTCAGAGACACATGAAGCATCTTCCTTGGTTTCGGGTCCATAGATGCACACACATACAGACACATACACACACCCGCATACACATACACACACATGCACACACATACACACACCCACACATATACATATATACACATGTGCGCACACACACATGCAAATACATATATGCACACACACATACACACACACACACACACACACACACATACACATACACATTCCTAGCACACAGGGCTGTGGTGAGGTACACTGGGGCACAGTTAGGAGAAGTGTGGTCCTGGAGAGTGGAAGGACAGAAGGACCTTTGCCAGGTGAAGAGCAAGGAGGAAGAGAATGGCAGATGGGAGGCTGCAAGAACCGGGTCCTGTGCAGGGGAGCTGGGCTCTGGGTTCCATCATCACAGGAATCACAGCACAACACTGCTGATGCTGAGTATTTCCCTGGGCTGGGCCTTGTCTTACAGTTGATTTGTCTCTTGCACAGCTCTTCCTCAGCTGAGCACCCATGGGTGGAGAACACTCCCTCAGCCACACTCAACCTGCTGGGAACCAGCCGGCCTGCAGGAGGACTCCTTGGTGCTAGCGAGTTCACCAACCCTGGCAAGGATGGTCCCGGACAACCCCACTTCCCACCTGCAGAGCTCCCGGCCTCTTTCCACAGCCAGGAGCTGCCCGTGGTGGAGCTTCCGGAAGTGCTGGGCTCACAGAGTGGCCAGACCTCCCTGTCCTTTGGCACTGCTGCCCCCCTGGGAAGTGCTCTCCCCTCCCGGGAGGACCCAGCAGCTCTGATGGCCAAGTCTCACGAAGCATCCCAGCCTCCCAGACCCTCGAGGCCCGTCGTGCCGGCCACTGACAGTGGCTTCCTGTCCCACGACTTTCTCATGCTGGTGCCTGGACACAGTGGCCAGCAGAGTTCCGTTGTACAGGGCCAGGGGCTGACTCTGCCTGGGCAGCCTCCTCTCCCCGAGAAGAAGCGGGCCTCGGAGGGAGAACGTTCCCTTGGCTCCATCTCCCCCTCCTCTAGCGGCTTCTCTAGTCCCCACAGTGGCAGCACCATGAGCATCCCTTTCCCAAACATTCTTCCAGACTTTTCCAAGACTGCAGAGGCAGCAGCACCTTCTCCAGGTAGGTGGTGGGCATGTGTGCAGTGTTCATTTGTGCAGAAGGGTCCGTGGGGCTTACCCGGTGGCCCTGGTGAGAGCCTCACTGTGTGCTGGGCTGAGCGTCTGCAGGGAAACCCTGAGCCAGCAAAGGGTGGATTTTCACCTTGTGAGTCCAAAGCAAAATACAGGCCTAGAGCTTCGTGCCAGTTTCTGCATGCAATTCATGTCAGATTCATTCCCAAAACAGAAAATGCAGATATCTGCAAGAGGCTTATTTTCTTTGTATTCAGAATCATTGATATTTGAAAGTAACTTAGAAAAGGTAAATTCACTCAAATATTAGTGGGCTGGAGTGATAGCACAATGGTAGTCATTTGCCTTGCATGCAGCCAGCCTGGCTGAGCCAGGTTCGATTCCTCCGCCCCTCTCGGAGAGCCCAGCAAGCTACCAAGAGTATCTCACCTGCACAGCAAAGCCTGGCAAGCTCCCTGTGATGTATTCAATATGCCAAACACAGTAACAACAAGTCTCAAAAATTGAGACATTACTGGGCCTGCTCGAGCAAAATCGATGAACAACGGGAGGACAGTGGACAGTGGATTAATTATGAAAGATATCAGAGGTACAGACAAGAAACTGATTCCTGTTCTATAGCTCCATGCTTCCAGTGTTTGCTTCTGTCTGTCTGCATATTACCGAGGCATATTACCGAGGCATATTACCGAGGCAGAACCCCCGAGTACATTCTGCTCTCCTGCTGCTGTGCTCTGGTCTGTCACTGCCTTGAGCCAGCAATCCTGTGCTTCTCGCAACACTCCTCTCATGTGGGGTGGGTGTCGGGAACTTTTGCTCCTTAGGAGCTGTGAGTCTTCAAGCCAGACACAGTGCACAGTTAAAGTTTTTAAATTCTTTCTTGCAGATAATTCAGGTGACAAGCATTTGTCTGTGAATTTTGTCCAAGATACATCCAAATTCTGGTACAAAGCAGATATCTCCCGAGAACAAGGTAAGGGAATGGTAATATCAGAGCCTTCTCACTGCCACGGAAGGCTTAGGACAAGATTTCTGCCTTGTGACTGTCTCTGGGGGAGAGGCTCGGTTCTTTAAAGGTTAGCAGCAGCTGTGTCCTGGCAAGTAGCAGGTTCCAGCTGTGATTGGTGATCAGTAAGGGGTGGGAGCCATGAGGTTGCTAACATGTAGTGTGAGATTTCTGGAGGTGTTCGATAGCCAAGGTCTACTGCATTACCAGCCAGATGGCAGACGGTGATGAGGAGACGACCCCAGTCTCCATCCAGCTTGAGGTACCAGAACCAAGGGTTGGGAGAAGGGACGACATGCTCACGCGAGGCCGGCAGGACTTCTGAGTGTTCCTGGGGTCCAGCTATTTTCCTGTAGCAAAATCCACTGGATCTTTGTGAGAAACTGAGGACCCCCCGCCCCGGCCCCCCAGGACAGATCTCGGCAGAGATGAACGCAGGAGTGCAGGCCATTCTCTGAAGCAGCCCTCTGGGGCTCTTAAGTCCCGCTCAGGGAAGTGGGCAGGCAGCTGGCCAGTACCCAGCATGCCTGGGTGCTGATCTGAGAAAGGAATGAAGCGAGAACTGGCCACAGTCAGCATGCAGCTGGCTTCTATGATGCCTTGTTAGCTCAACTTTGGAAAGAAAGTCATCTAGTGCTGTCCCTTCTCAGAAGTGCAGTTCACTGGCAGGAAAACACTGTCCAACTTTCTCACTGAAATGCATTGTCGATAGTAAAAATGGCAAGAATGTGTACTTCTTCCTAGGGGCTCAATGAGCTTATTGTCTTCTTATAGAGGGTGGGGAAGGAGCCCTTAGTGCAGACTGCGGCTCTGAATCTGCCTTTGTAGCTGTGGTGCTCCCATGCGGAGGGCCCCCGGGCTGCCACTTGCTACTTTCCCGCCCTTCCTGCCTTCACAAAAATCCCAGTGACTGTGGCCATTAACACAGGCCCCTCAACAGCTCACCCAGCTGCACAGGCTCTGAGTGAGGAGCTCCTGGGTGACCCCCTGATTCTGCTGCTGTGGCTTGGAGATGAGGGGACTGGACAAGCTCTGGAGGACGGAGCTGAGCCGCCTCTGGCTTCTGACATAGGCTAACTGTTGGGGATGCGGGTGACAGAGCTGGTGCCAGGCCGAGGGCTGAGTGTGGCAGGTGCACATGCCACCGGTGGGCTACACAGCAGTAGGAACTCCGATTGTCCTTTGCCTAGTCTCGGCCACACGTTTGAAACCATTTCCTGGGGAGGCCCCATCTCAGATGAACTACGATGTGCATCACTGTTGGTTTTTCGGCTGGTATCTACAAGCACATCTGCCATCGTCTGGATATTTCATGCCGCAACAGCTGCTGCCCAGGGCGTACAGCTTCCTATGTGAGAATGTGCCCATGGGTTTGGTTTTGTTCCTCGTTTCTGGGAAAAGCTATAGTGCCATTTCAGGGATGGACAAAAAGGAATGTCATCCATAGAACCTTCGTTAGAGCATAATTGCTCCTGTGTCACGGTGGCAAGATTACTTTGAGATTTTGTTTCTGGGATTGACATAAAACTACCTCAGGAGGAAAAAGAGGTCGCAAAGTCAAATCAAAATGAAACCAGCTTGTCCCAGCTGCAGTCTCCAAGGGTCTGCTTCCCTTGCTGCCTCAGAAGGCACCTGTGCGAGCGAGCGAGCAAAAGGAACGAGATAGGACTGTTCCCTTTAGGCCATGAGGCTAGGGCCACCTGGAGTCCGGCTCATCTGTTCCAGAAATGAAGGCATGCCTCCAGCTCCCCTGTTATTGAGTCCTGGTCCCAGGACATCGGGGACTGGGTGTTGGCTGGGTCTCCCTCTCAGGGCTGCATTGACTCAAGAGTCTGCAGCCTGTGACGCTGGGACTCTTTACCACAGTGAATCCTGTCATGATTAAAAGCAGAACCAAGGCTCTGGACTGGCAGACAGCTCAGGGTGCAGTGAGTTCCTGGCTCCATCCCATGCTGCATGGCTCCTGAGGACTGCCAGGGCGGCACTGGTGGTGCCCGCACTCCACAGGCCTCAGCACCGTGGATGTGACTCCATGTAAGCCCTGTGAGCTAGGAAGAGCTGAAGGCCTTTGAAAGAGGAGCAGAGCCCCGGGAGATCCTTGTCTCGGGTGAATCTGTGGACTGCAGGTGGTGAGCTGGCATCCAGGCCAGAGTTCAGCCTCTCCCGCAGGGCTGCAGGAACCCACCCCCTCCCTCTTCATGCGTGTGCTCTGGGGCTCTGTCTCGTGGCCTGATCCTACAGAGGAGCTCGGGAAGGGCCACTGAGCAGTGGAAAGGAGAAGCCAGTATTCTTATCCCAGAGCCTGGAGATGAGGTGGAACTGGACATGTGAAGACTGTGGGGTTCACTGCTGAGGCAGAGGCCCTGCCCTTACCCTCTGTCTGTCTGTCTGTCTGTCTGTCTGTCTGTTGGTCTCTCTCTCTCTCTCTCTGTGCCCCCTCTCCCCCTTATCTACCTCCTTAACTGAAAGGTGGCATTTTCATGACTGTAAACTTGTGGGTTTTTTTATAGTTGAAATTCCTACTTTTTTTTTTAATCTATAAATGGTAAAAGTCTCTAGACTTTTGAGATCTATTTCTGCTTCTAGAGAAAATTCTGGTCTGTTGAAAGTATCCAGCTTGATTTTTACCCTGACCCCCTTATTTCGTGTTATGGACCATTTATTGTCTAAAGCCAGTAGTAGGATTGGCACCTTCACTTCTGTCCAGTGGGGGCTGGTTTCAAATAGTGAGACATACAAATACACAGGGACACACACACACACACACACACACACACACACACACACATACACACACACGTACACACACACACGCACACCGCAGACTGTCCAAATTTTAGGAACACCTGGGCAGCGCTGAGTGAGCCCACAGATTGCCCATTTATTCAGTACATTATTGCTCCCCACTCTGGCTCCCAGCACAAGGTAGTAAGCTGACAGACACATTATGGACAGTTACTGAGCCAGACTTAGTGGGTCCTTTCAGAGCAGAGCCTGAGTGCCTATTAGAAGGCACCTTAAAGTATAAAGTCGCAAATGCTTGGGGCTTGTTGCCCTTGTTTACAGTTCTTTTGTGAGTGCATTTTTCCTTCTTGTTTTTATATTCTAAGACTTAAGGTGCATTGCCCAGGTATTTTTCTGACCCTGGGGATGCAATTAGGGGGTGATTTCCCACAGTCTCCCAAGGCCTGATGTAGAGATACATAACCCACAGTGTGACTTATGGGCGCTAGGAAACATGTAGCACTGTAGCACTGTCATCCCATTGTTCATCGATTTGCTCAAGCGGGCACCAGTAACGTCTCCATCATGAGACTTGTTGTTATTGTTTTTGGCATATTGAATACGCCACGGGGAGCTTGCCAGGCTCTGCCATGTGTGCAGGATACTCTCGGTAGCTTGCCTAGCTCTCTAGAAGGGATGGAGGAATCGAACCTGGGTCGGCTGTGTGCAAGGCAAACGCCCTACAAAAGGAAATTATATTTTAGGGAATTCTTTTAAGGATTTTTGTTTCATTTTTGTTTGGGGCCACACCAGTCTGTGATCTGGTGTTACTCTTGGCTCTGAGCTCAGGGATCACTCCTGGCAGTGCTTGGCAGACCATGTGGGGTGCCAGAGATCGAATCCAGGTTGGCTGTGTGGAAGGGCAAGTATTGTAACCGCTGTCCTATACCTCTGGCCTTACCTAGATGGGGCCATTGTGTCCAGCTCAGCTCATCCATCAGCTCTTGACTGACACATCACAGAGGTTCCCACCCTGACAGGAGAGGTTGCCAGCCACTGGAAAGAGCAGCTGCATCTTTGTCATCCCTGTGGCAAATCTTGGAATTTGTATTCAGTAACTCTGGGTGGATGAGAGGTGTTTTTTTGATGAAATGTGTTTGGTGATTTCTTTCATTTTCTCCTGTCAAAGGGACGTAATCTAAAACCTCTTAAGAAAATGCCTAAAATGCCATGTGAGGACATGACCCTCCCCCCACACACACACCAGGCCACAGCAGGGGCAGCAGAGAAGCTAGTGTGGTCTGGCTCCTGGACCTGCGTGTCATTGTTTGTGTTCCAGAGGGCTCCATGGTGAAGGAAGAGCTGGCTAAAGAGACTAGTGTCTCAGATCTGAAGACGGGCCTTCATGAACTTCCCCTTCCACACCCAGACCCCTCCTTCGGGACCCCCATGCCCCAACCCACCTTCTGCCTCATTGCACATGTAGAAGGATTCTACTCAACCAGACTGCTCACCCAGCTGTACTGGACCCTGGCTGGCTCCTTCTTAGCCATTTGCATAAAGAGAAAGGGCGTCTCATGACATTTTCCTCAGTACGGTTTGCATCTTGCAAATACTCAACATACCCTTCCTCCCCTTCTTTCAGCCATTGCCATGCTGAGGGACAAGGAACCTGGCTCATTCATCGTCAGGGACAGCCACTCTTTCCGAGGTGCCTATGGCCTGGCCATGAAGGTGGCCACTCCACCCCCGTCAGTCCTGCAACTGAACAAGAAAGGTAGGCATCGGTGTTGGTCTGCTGGTCTATTGGGCTAACCTCTGCCAAGTGCCAGTGTGCTCTCAGATGATTTAGCACTATACGATCTCTACTCATTTTCTTCTTAGTATTTTTTCAGGCATACTTCACTATGGACAGTCCTGGTTCAAGAAAGAATGTTAATTATTTGGAATTTTTATTTTATTGATTCAGTTAACCCATCTACTAATAGTAATCAGGTTTCCTCTAAGGCCTTTGATCGCAGCCTGCTTTACTTCCCACTGGTATCTACCCCTCATTGGTTACCCCCCCCGCCATGTTTTCTTAGTGTCTCTCCAGTGATGCAAATAGAGAGCATTCATATTTTCTTGTAGACATGCTATCCTTTGTACACTTCTTGCACCTCCACTCAGCACTTCAGTGGGTTAAAAGTGATCCTGGAGATTAGGGCTGAGGCTTGAGTTGAATCACACATGTGAGAGCCTGGGTTCAGTCCTGGCACTAGGGTGCACCCTCCAGACCACTAGTGTCACCTCCACAATAATATGTACGGTATCAGAAAGGCAAGTGAATCACCAGATGATTGCTTGTCAAGGGAGAGGAGAGTGTTTTCCTCTCCTTTGTAGTAACACTGCAGAATATCCACCAAATTATATATAGATATAGACCAGTTACCTACCAGTTACCTACTTACTGATTCTTAACACTTTTTATCATGCAACATAGCTACACACAGCCCATTTGCTCTGCTGACATGAACAGCTCAGCATGGCTAGGAAGCAGACATGTGTTGGCCGCCACCCCTTTTTAGAAAATCCCTGCTTGCTTTTTCATTTGGTATCGGAACCCACCTCCACTGTTTATTTTATCCCAAAGATCCCAGAGTTACCTAATTGTGAATAAAAAAGAAAAATCATTAGTTCATGCTGACATCACCAGTTTCAATATGATATCTCCATGTCTTGTCACAGTGACAAACTTGTCCCCAACAACACCAGTGTGCTACTCATTTCCTGTCCCAGTATACACAAAATGTGCTCAACTACTCTACCATTTCCATTGAGGACAAGAGGCCTACTCAGTGAATTGTACGCTTAAAGTTTTTCTTCTTTTTTAAACAACAGAATACAAACCTCAACCTACACCATTTCAGTTATTTTCAACTATATAAGAAAACAAACAGACTGTGCATTCTTTGGTAACTTGCTTATACTCAACATCATATGGGTGTTTCATTATAGATTTGGGGGAGAGATTGGGTCATACCTCACAGTGCTCTGTGCTCAGGAGTGAGCCCTAGTGATAATTGGGAATCTTATACATGACAGGATCAAACCAAGGTCAGCCCTAGGCCCTTCCCTTCTTCGGTGTCTCTGGCCTCATTCTCTTTTTAAAATGGTATGTTGTTCTTTGTCTTTTAATCTCATAATTGCCAAGTTCCTGCCCCGTGGTCTGAATAAGCTGACTTCTGTGTACCAACTCTTGGTGGTAGGTTAATCTCACCTTTTCTGCCCTTCTTTACCACTGACACAAAAGGGGAAAGATTCTTTATAATGACAGGAAAGGTGGAAGGTTTTTCACACTCTCGGTCCCCAATCCCTACAGGATGATGTTGGACCTGAGCCTGAGGTCACTGTTCTCAGAAGGCCGTTGGGTTCACAGGAGTAGGGGAACCAATGAACAGGTTCCCAAATCATTTTGGTTAGGGAGCTAAATGACCTCCCTGCCACTGCCTTCACTCATGTTTCTTGCCCAGCTCCTGAGAGGGTTTATCTAAGTCTTGGATAAACTTCTCCAAAGTTTCTTGGAGAAAATCCCCTTGGACTTAGACCTTGGAGAATGAGGTTTGTTGTTAAAGTAGGTACTGCCAGGTTTTTTTTCAGGAATAGAAAAGATCATTTTGTCATAGCAGTCTTGTGTTCTAAATGGACGGGGTGAGTGGTGAGGTTGGGAAGGAACCCGGGGTTCAGACCCCAGATCTGTAGATTTTGCATGCTAAGCAGGAGAAGATTTTGCGTAGGTCAGATAGTACTGGTAAGCTCTCAGAAGCTGCCTTAGCATGTAGACTTCCCCCATGGGAAGCTCCACCAACACCTGACTAAGGGCTTCAGTGGCTGAAACATGACTCACTCTTACTGTGAAGGATCTAAGGCATTTTCCTGAGCATTTGACCTTGCTTGGGAACAATCTGAATGAAAAGGAAAATCTCTGGCTGGGGGGTATCTATCAGTAGATAGGGGGTCTCTCTGGGTCCTTAGCTTCAGTTCACTTTAAAAAAAAAAACAGCATGTTTTTTTGGTTTGTTTGTTTTGTTTTTGCTTGAGGGGCGAGAGTGATGGTACAGCAGTTAGGACCTTTGTCTTGCATGCGCCCACCCTAGGTTCAGTGCCTTGTGTCCCATGTAGTCCCCAGAGCCCACCAGGAAAGGGACGCCTGGGCACAGGAGTAAGCCCTGAGTACCGCCAGGTCAGGCCTCCCTTTCTCTTTTTTCCTTTTTCTTTTTTTCCCATGCGTCATCTTTTTGAAGATATGGAAGATGGTGGCTGAAGGTTCTTCTTAACTCCAGGCGGGCGTCTGCCACTCAGCCTGGCTGTCCTGCAGTATTAAGATTCTATTTGCTTGAGCGGGCCCAGTAACGTCTCCATTGGAGACTTTGTTGTTACTGTGTCTGGCATATCGAATACTCTCGG
>JAOXYA010077679.1:0-11414 GCA_028565675.1 Sorex palustris
ATGCTGAAAGTAGACTATAGACCGAACATGATTGCCACTCAATTCCTCTTTTGCAAACCACAGCACCCAAAAGGAGATAGAGAACAAATGAGAGTGCCCTGCCACAGAGGCAGGGTGGGATGGGGGGTGGGATGGTGGAAGGGATACTGGGATTAGTGGTGGTGGAAAATGGGCACTGGTGGAGGTGGGGTATTCAATCATTGTATAACTGAAACCCAAGCACAAAAATTTGTAAGAAATGAGTCCTGAACATGATTGCCACTCAATGCCTTTTTAGCAAACCACAGACCCAAAAAGAGAACAAAAGAGAATGCCCTGCCACAGAGGTAGGGTGGGATGTGGGGGATGGGGGTGGGAGGGATACTGGGATCAGTGGTGGTGGTGAATGGGCACTGGTGGAGGGATGGGTACTCGATGATTGTATAATTGAAACCCAAGCACAAAAATTTGCAAGTCTACAACTGTACCTCACGGTGTTTCACTAATAAAAATTTTTAAAAAAGAAGAAAATATCCTCCAAATAAAATCTATTGATTTCACTGTTTGTCTACTTCTGAAATTCCTTTCTTCGAGGTGAAACAAGAAGTCAATAACCCTGGGTCCTGGATGGCAGAGGCAGATGGGGAGAAAGTGACTGCTTTCTCCTCCCCACTTCACATAAGTCACCCATGGGGCCCACCAATATCAGAATCAAGCCCAGTACTTCACACATGCAAGACAAGTGCTATTGATATTGGGGCCCACCAATATCAGAATCAAGCCCAGGACTTCACACATGCAAGACAACTGCTGAGCTGTGTCATGGCCCCCTCTGCATTTTAAAAAGCCAAATGGAGAAGCCAGAGATAAAATACAGTGGGTAACTGTGGCATGGTCTCACCTGCCACATGAGTTCGGTGGCCATGAGCCACTTCCCCACATTGGCCTGCCACGGCTGCCAGTGCACACAAGAAGGAGGGAACAGAGCCGCCAGGCTGGTTGTAATCAGTTGCTGTTTTTCTCCCCTTGTGCCTGTTCCAGTCTCACTAAGCTCCTCATTCCAGTCTCACACTGCCCCTCACTCCTGTTTCCTCCTGTACCCCAGACTAGTCTCCCCATGCTCCATCTCCCAACCTCCCAGCATTGTGGGTAGCAACTATACTTGCAGGCCAGGTAGCACAATCAACATATGAAGGCCCTTCCTTCTGAGGAAAGCTCTAAGATAAGACAAAGATCTCCCACAGCTAGGAGACCTGCTCAAGGGCAAAGAACCATCTAGGGGTATGTTTCTTCTTTCCTTAGTCCAACAACCATTTAAACATTCATCTTAATTCTACTTCTTAATAATATTAGTCCATTGTATGAACACAGTAAGAGACACATTAAGCTTGTAGGATGGCTCTCCTGGGGACATCTTGCTATAGATCTCATACTACAGTGCTCAGACCAGATTAGTCTTTTCTAACCCTAGCAGGGTGCTAATTCTGTTCAGACTCTTTGGATCATGACAGAATTTGTCCATTATTGTGCTCTTAACTTATTGTTATGGCACTTGGCCTGACCCATTTTGATGCCAAAGTAGCTCACAGCTTGCTCTGAGCCATCCAGACCCTCATCGGGACCCTGATTTTGGGGTGTTAGGAAGTAAGGGCAGCTAAAGTTGAGAAAACAGATGCCCAGGAGTGAATATTATTCTGAGTCCATTAACTTCCAAGTTACAAAAGCGTAGTATTAACTGTTTTTCCTGTGTCTAAACAAAAAGGTCCTTGCTCTGAAGTAACTATGCAAAAAGACAGAAGAGAAGGAGAAAAGCAATATTTCACTTACAAATACAAAATCAGAGATTTCTGAGGAATTTGACTTCACAAGTCACAGCTACTGCTTGGAGGAATGAGTGATTAACAGGAGGGGGAAGGGAGCACAGAGAAGTTAAAGATAAATACAGAGGAATGGGAGTGCCTAGGGAGCACTGTGAATGGTGAAACCCAATAAATCTAAGCTCCCCGTGACCAGGGAGAAATGACAAACCAATGTTATTCTACAGGTAACATGCTTGCCTTTTGCATGCAGCTGACCCAGATTCCATCCCTATGGTCCCCTTACTAACTTCCGTAATTTGGTTAAAGTCAATCTTCAATCTTTCCTTTGTGTTGGATATTAAACCCAAGTGCTTTAGGCTTCAACAGTGAATTGCCCCCTTCCTCCCAGAGAAGTTTAACATGCCCTTGTTAGCATCCCTAACTTAAAGTTTGTCTTTAGCCTTTCCCTTGTAATTTACCTCTCATTGTCACAGTTCCCCAAGTCAGTCTTGATTACTTGTAAGCCAAAACTTTCTGGTAATTCTGAACTTGAATTTTTACTGCTTTGAATTTGAAGTGCTATATATTTATACCTGCTTTCTATCTCCTCTATAGTTTCTATATTTTACTATGGAGCAATGTTCGTTGGTTAAACACAGAAAGATCATTAATGCTATGCTCCTAATATTTGGGAGTTGACGAACTCTGAAATTTATCTGCTCCTGGGCATAATTATTTGGTCATGATTACTTGACTCAGGCTTCAGTTTTTGTAGTTCCCAACACCCCAGAAGGGAGGTCCCGCCTTGGGACTGGAATGGACCCGGGGTGAGTGGCAAAGCTAACCAGCATCGAAATGGGACATCTAGAAAGCATAAATACATGGTCTTGATGCAAACTGTTACAACCTAAGAGAAAAGACCCCTATGGGGAAGAACTAGCTGAACTGGTCTGAGGACTTACTCTGGGATTTACGGTAAAAAATTTGCTTGCTCTCAGCCCAGAGAACTAAGTGTTGGGATCTTTGTCTCTTACTCTGTTTACCCAAACAACTGCAAGTATTGATAATTAATACAACTAGAAGGAAAGATAAAAGCAATGTAGATGTCCCTGGGAGACAGAGTGTCTTCTTGAGTTGATCTCCCCAAGAGAATTTCCTTTGCCAAATGTTTATCTCTGCAAATGACCAATCACACCTGTCCTTATCTCAGCCCCCCTTCAGATGTTCTATAATAAGTCTGCTAGCAACTCTGCATTAAACGGGCTATTTTCACCGTTAGACTGTGGTCCCCAGCCTCCTCGTCTCTCCATCTCTCTATAACTCTGTTGGGAAACCCTGGGGAGGTGGGGAGGCAGGGAGGAGGCTCAGGGCCACTGACCGCACAGGTACAGGCACATTGCAGCAGCAGTCCCTGAGGATTACTTTGTGAACTCACATATTGGTATCTTTTCTTTTCTTCCAGGTTAAATGTGGATCTACTCTGCTCTGTATCTCATTCTGGGATCCACCAGAAAGGGACTTCTTTTTTATTCACTGTAAAGTACAAAGATCCAAGGGAATGTGCATTGCACATTCACATCAAAACTTCAAAGTGGCAGTTTCCCAGAGAGACTCAGGGGGTAGTGCTCAAGAGAGGCCCTGAACAGATTACCAAGGAGAAAAGATTACAGGATTGAGCAGATTTCAGATGAGAATCATGTTCACTGTCATAGGAACAAGAAGAGGCTATTGTACACAGAAAATGGACAGACGGCACACAGACCGAAACAAGACAGAGAAACCTGAGCAGGCATCAGGGAGCAACAAAAGTGATACCATGTGCTGGTGAAAGGAAAGAACCTGGACATGGAGAAGGGACCTAGGCCCACATACTTAAACTGCACAGTAAACCATTAAATGCTGAGTGTCTGAATTCTGTATGCGAATATTTCATACAATGCTCAAGGACTCATGAGCTCAGGAATAATTTCACTTTTGGGATTCCATAATCAAGCAGCAATTGGAGCAGAAAATATTTTTGCCTTCATGGCAGTACCCAATTTTTCATGACAAAGACATATATTTACAACCCTCTTACAAGAGAGGCATAGTTGGGAACTGTGTCTCTTGTTGATTAATTGACTCCCAACTCCAAATACACTATTTGCTGCCTCTCTAAATATTGATCTGAACCCTTTTTGAAATGTCTTTCAGCAGACAGAAGATAAATGTTATATCAGAATTAAGGAAAATCTCTTTTTGGCTGCAGTCTGTTCTCTAGGTTTCTGATGTAGCCTCTTTTCTATCACTGATCAAACAAATGGAATATATAAAACTTATTGTTTGATGGGAAAAATTTATGTAGGTAAAACTGAAAATCTCAAAGTGTCTGATTTTAAGTTCTATTTCTCTTGTACATGTTTAGATGACCATTGCAGAGCAAGGGCTTTCTTTTCAGGGGTTTCCTTCTTCATCTCTATATGACTGTTCCTGTTTGCCCTACTTTTCCTTTTTCTCTTCTGTTTGCTCTTGTTTTAACATGTAGGGGTTACATACTTGGTTGTATACCAAAAGTCACACTACACTGGTGTTAGGGATCAAAATGGCAGTGCTGGTGATCATACTCCAGGTGTGGTGTTGTATGGGTTATCACACTTACTCTCTCAAATATGCAAGACAGGTGCTCAACCACATTCAAACTCTATTATTATCTCAAGGTATCAGTATATTCTTCCATTCTTCCCAGACAGAGTTAACTCTTTTTTTCTATAATTATTTTTTGTAACTTGGCCAAGTCATTGAAAATCAGATGGGCCAGAGATGTAATGCAATTTGGAGATGATCGCTGGACTAGAGCCATTACCAACTGGATTCCACAGGATGTCAAAAGTATGCCTGGCCACCTATCTACAAGATGGTCAGACTTCTTTGTCAAGACCCTGAACAAATGGTTTGTTGCCCTTCATGTTCCTGGAACGAGCAGACACCACTGGGCTACACTAGCATATGACAGGGACAAATGGAGACATTACTGGTGCCCGCTCAAGCAAATCCATGAGCAAAGGGATGACAAGTGATACAAGTGAAGTGATACAACTTCGAGAGGTTTACTGCTGGCAATGTTCAGGGCTTATTTCTTGCTCTGCACTTAGATATTACTCCTAGTGGGTGGTGCCCAAAGACCATAGGGGATCTCATGAATCAAGCCTGAGCCAGGCATGTGCATGGCATGAGCCTTCCCAACTGTACTATCTCCCCACCCCTTCTCTCTCTCCTGTTATCCTCTAGGGGTGATCATTGGAATACTGTAATTTACACAGCTGTTCATATTAAAATGGTTTCCATCATAAAATGTTGCAAAAGCAATCCCTCCGACAATGTCCCCTCCCCTTCACCAATATCCCCAGTTCTCTCCCAACCCATTGCCTGTCCCCTTGTCAGGCATATAAAAATATATTGAATATTAATTAGTATAATAAATCTTTAAGTAATGACAAATAGAATTATCAGAAAACATATTAATAAAAGTCAATTTGTGATGTTAATTGCTGTGTGTTTTCTTTATCTACTAGAGGACAAACATATAACCCATTAGTGAATGTCATACTCAGTGCCACATAATGAAAAGTTTCTGCTGTCTTTTAAAAGAGCTTTTTTAACACTGCTGACAAAACTGGTTTCAAAACTGAGAATTCCCTAAGCTGTTGTCTGTTAATTATTCTCTGTACAGTTTCTCAAATCTGAATGATAATCTAACTGGACAGAGTATTCTTGGTGAGGTGTCCATTTCATTGAATTTTTGTACTCTGACCTTACATATTCTGGCTGATAAAGTCTGATTTTGTAGACCTGCTATATAGCTAATGGGCTTTCCATTGTATGTAGTTTCTTTTCTGAATTTGCTGCTTTCAATATTATGTCTCTATCTTATTTTTTTCATTTTTCGTACACCGTATCTTAATTTTCCTAGTCGAGTCTATTTTTACTGGGACCCTTCAAGAGTCTAGGATCTTGGTGCCTATATTCCTCAATTCTAGGAAATTCTTGATGATTTTTTTAAACTATTGTTTGCTTATCACATTTACCTTCCTTTTCTTCAGGAATTCCAATGATTCTTACATTGTGCCTCTTGAACTCATCCCACAGTTCTCTGGCATGCTACTCATTTATTTTCAAACGATTTTTGACCCTCTTCTTTTTCTTAGAAGTTTCATGCTTGTCATTTTGGAGCTACCTGATCATTTAATAAGCTTCTGCTATTCTATTGTTCAGAGATTTTACTGACTTCTTTAGATCACCTGCTGTGTTCTTCATTTCTGTCAATTTTGATTTTGATTTTTTCATTTTGACTGTCATACTTTCTTGTGCTTAGTTGACTACCTGTGCTATTGTTTCTTTAAACTCATTGAACAGACTCGTATATCACTAAAGACAATGTCTGAGGATTTACTGTGTTGTTCATGTCTTTGGTGATATTGTTTATGCTCTTTGAGCTTGGTGAGTTTCTAGCATTTCTCCATTGTTTCACTATCCTTTTTGTGCTTAGGGTCAGTAGTTAACCCCTGGGAGATGCTGAAGTAATAAACTGGATATTGTTCTCTCTCACTATTCTTTGCTCATCCTCACAGAAAGCCAGGAATAATAATCATGAAAAGCACATGATTTGTTGATGATTTGTAGATCTGTTGCGTTCATGTGCTTTGCGAGCTATGTATGCTTTGTACCTTCAACATGGGACAACATAGGTCAGGTGTGGAGGCTGCCATGACCACCTGGTTGGGAGGGTTCCAATGTTATCAGCCAGAGGGCAACCTCACCTGCAATACTGGAGCAGCAAGCAAAAGATCAATCAGCTTCTCTGTTTTGCTCTAATTAACTTCATATTAACTTCCAAGCATCGTTTTTTTTTCTTTTTTGGGGTCATACCCAGCGATGCTCAGGGGTTACTCCTGATACTGCACTGAGGAATTACTCCTGGAGGTGCTTGGGGAACCATAAAGGATGTTGGAGCTCAAATCAATTCAGCTGGTTGCAAAACAAAGCCCTACACATTCTACTATCCCACTGGCTCAGACATCTAACTCTTTCTCTCTCCAAATTTTTAAGAATATTCTCACTGACATCTTCACTTATGCCAGTATAATAAACATATATATTACAAAGTAATTGCAAGAAGGAACATTGTAAGCAGCACTATACATTCATAATTATTTTATTTTCTATATATTCATTAATATCCTTAACTATTAAGTGAATGATGAGTATGAGTATCTCAAAAAGTAAAAAATATAAAATATTTTATTAATTGCTAAGTAAGAAATATTATTTAATATTTAAACATTTTCTTTCTTGAGGGAACTAGAAATATAGTGCAGAAAGTAGGAGGCTTGTCTTCCATAGGCAACCCAGGTTTGATCTCTGGCATCTCATATTGTCCCCCAAGCACTGCCAGGAGTGATTCCTGAGTGCAGAGTAATCCCTGAATAACACTGGGTGTGGCTCTGGACCAAAAAATGATGAATGTATGAATGAATTCTTAAGCAGAAATACAGAAAATATAAATCATTTATCAGTCAAGATAGTAACTTTTACTTTTCATTAATATGTTTTTATAAATTTTAGAGACACATTTATTGAACCTGGAGCAATTTCACTCAATTTGCTTCTGAGTTCTCAAAAAAGTGAGCAATTCAGAAAGAGGAGTAAATATGTTAATAAATGTTTTCATTGAGGTGTAATGGTATCAATATTAGTTTTATTGTTTTTGCTTATAATGCTGCTGTACCATGGGTATCGATACCTCTCCTGTCCCAAAACTATCCCATAAGTCTTTTCCTCCCCAATTCCAACCTTGTCAATTTCAGTTCTCTATTCTGTTGGCACCATATCAGAGTTTTGTTTTCATTGATATTCTCTGTTTCTTCCTCTGTTTCCTCATACACCTCATATAAGCAAGATCATTCTGTATTTGTCCTTTTTCCTTCTGCCTTTCTTCACTCAGCACGACACTCTCCAATTCCATCCAAGTTGTAGCAATCTAGAAGAGTTCAACTTTTCTCATAATGCTTCCGTGGTCTTTTTAAAATTTCATCCAGACTGTTGATATGAATAATGAATGGCAGTGAATTTGATTTGAACATACATACTGTAAAGGAGATATTTAACAAGTCTTAAAAATGAAAGAATTTGCATGAATGTTTGATTTTGAAAGAAGAGCGGTAGGGCGTTTGCCTTGCACGCAGCCAACATGGCCGACCCGAGTTCGATTCCTCCGACCCTCTCGGAGAGCCTGGCAAGCTACCGAGAGTATCTTGCCCGTACGGCAGAGCCTGGCAAGCTACCCGTGACGTATTCGATATGCCAAAACACAGTAACAACAAAGTCTCCAATGGAGACATTACTGGGCCTGCTCGAGCAAAGGAAAACTTAGATCATCTTAAAGATATGCCAAAAAGTCCATTTAAAATCCAATGCTTCTATAATACTTTCAGAGTTTCAATGGTGTTTATGTTTTACTCTTTTGGCTAAATTGATATAATGGAGTTTCTTAATAGATGTCTTCCTAAATAACAAGTGTGCTTTATGGTTCAGGCAAATCATTCACATCTAGAAATTTCTTTCAAGATTTTTGCACAGTTTCAGCTTCTTGAGTACATTTCAAGTGCTCAGGAGACCATATGTAGATTTATATTGTGAAATGATGGAATTTTCAACCTGAAAATTTTAAAATTTTCCATTCAACGTGGATCATTTCACAGATGAGAAAATTGAAGCTCACAGAAGAAAAAAGAATGTATGAAAGTCCGCTTTACCAACGGATCTGACACGATTGATGAAGGGGTCCCTGACACCCATGTTAGTAATCTCCAGACTGTGGTAACTCACTGGGCAAAAACGGGAGGTACCAGAGATCAGTACCTATGAAAATGGACCTAAAATAACTTCACTTGAAGAAGACATCATCCCCCAGATGAGGAAGGCGTGTAAAAGGTAGAATAGGCAGTAAAAGGTTTTCTGTATGAAACCTCTCAGTAGCACTACTGCAAACTATCACTTATAATCACTTGTCTTCCCATTGTTCATTGATTTGCTTGAGCAGGCGCCAGTAACATCTCCATTCATCCCTGCTGTGTGCCAATGAAGCTCAATGACATCTGCTCCCTCCAGGAACACGAAGAGTATCAAACCATTTGTTCAGGGACTTAATGAAGAAGTCCACCCATCTCATAGGTGGGTGACCAGGTGTTCTTTTGATGTCCCATGGAATCCAGTAGGTAATGGCAATAGTCCAGCGGTTGTCTCCAAATCACATTGTATGTTCAGCCCATCTAATTTTAGACACCTTGGCAAATGAGGCAGCATCCCTGATCTTCGATAGTCAATGAAGGCCGTAACTCCGGATTCCTTCTCTCACTCGAGTGAAATGTGATACTCCAAGCATAGCTCTTTCCACTCCTCTTTGGGTGATCTGAATAGCGTTCTCATCCTGTTTTCAGGATCTCTCCAGCCCTGCTAGGATCACCTAAATAAAATCTCCAGGGTAAGGTTTTGCTTTGGGGCTCAGTACAGCATGTAGTGTGTTTGTCTCGATCCCGGGCAGCCCAGGTGGTTTCAAGCCCGCCAGGAATGATTCCAGATCACAGAGTGAGTCCTGAGCATGGCCAGGTGAGCTCCCCCTGCACCCCCCAAGGTTTGCTTTGTTTTTAAGGCCACACTCAGTGGTGCTCAAGGTGCTCAGGGCTACCCCTAGCTGGGTGCCTGGGGTCACTCCAGGCAGACTCAGAGACCAGATGTTGCTGGAGCCTCATGCATGAAAAGCACTCTGAGCTGCTGAGCTCTCTCTAGGACCTACAAGGGAATTCTTTTATGTTTATTAGTTTGTTTTTTGGCCATACCCAGAGATGCTCAGGGGTTACTCCTGGTTCTGTACTCAGGAATCACTCCTGGCAGTGCTCAGGAGACTATATGGGATGCTGAGGATCAAATGCTGTGAGTAAAACAAGTGCCCCATCTGTACTATTTCTTTGGCATTGAAATTCTCTATTTTTTGTTTGGTTTTTTTTGGGGGGGGCACATGTGGCAGTGCTGAGGTTTACTCCTGGCTCAGGGATCATGCCTGGCAGTGCTCACGGGACCATGTGTGGTGTTGGGGATTAAACCCAGTCCAGCTGTATGCAAGGCTAGCCACTTACCTTAACCCTGTACTATTATTTCTCTGGCTCTGAATTCTTTCTGCTGAATTCTTTCTTTCTTCTAGTAAAAAGTTGTAGAAAGGCAACAATAAATTAAAGTTGAGAGATTAAAATAAATAAGGATGTATATTTTTATAGGCACTTTAGCACAGCGCTAGGGAATTTACCTTGCTCACAGCCAGCCCGGCCGAGCTGGGTTCAATTCCTCTGCCCCTCTTGCAGAGCCTGGCAAACTACCGAGAGTATTCAATATGCCAAACACAGTAACAAGAAGTCTCACAATGGAGACATTACAGGGCCTGCTTGAGCAAATCGATGAACAATGGGAGGGCAGTGATGTCCTATAGGCATTTTAAAAAATCTGGTTGGAAAATGATTTATCTGCAAGCATGTTTCTATTAGATTGTACTTGGCATTTCTAATACAAATTACTCCATACTATTACTTATCATTTTGCTTACAAAGACTGATGTAGAGTCTATTTACAACATACTTATTACAACATACTTATTATTCTCTTTACACATCTCATAGATGTCTATTGATGATTTCCATGGTCTGCCTTTCATTTGCAGAATATGATTATCTTTCCATAACATATTACATATCATCACAGAACACCCTGAACACAGAAACTATGGCAACTCTGTGCACTGCTGGTTATAACATAAAAACAAAGAATTTTGGAATATATATATGTATATATAACCATTGTATATACATAATTTCCCCATATAACTTGAATGTAGAATCCTTTTGAAGAAGTTAACTATAATGATTCATATGCATATACATATTATTATGTATTTTATTTGTTTGTTTTTTGTTTTTGTTTGCTTTGTGGGTCACACCCAGTGATGCTCAGGGATTACTCCTGGCTATGCACTCAGAAATTACTCCTAGCGGTGCTTGGGGAACCTTATGGAATGCCTGGAATGAAATCGAACCCAGGTCGGCTGCATGCAAGGCAAATGCCCTACCGGCTGTACTATCACTCCAACCCCTGATTATGTATTTTAAATCATAATTGTCACTGTCAGTGTCCTCCCGTTGTTTATCGATTTTGCTCAAGAGGGCCCAGTAACGTTTCCATTGTGACACTAGTTACTGTGTTTGGCATGTTGAATACGTCATGGCTTTGCCATCCAGGCAAGATACTCTTGGTAACTTGCTGGGACATCCGAGGGGGCGGAGGAATTGAACTTGGGTCGGCTGGGTTGGCCACGTGCAAGGCAAATGCCCTACCCACTGTGCTATCATTCCAGCCCTTAAATCATAATTGTGTATTTAAATTAAGGCTGTAGAAAAAATTAATGTAGAGTTTCCATAAACTTGGGTAACCCTACTTCAATATATATTCTTTTTGTTTTGCTTTGTTTTTGTTTCCGGGTAACACCCAATGATGCTCTGGGATTACTCCTGGCTCAGCACTCAAGGATCATTCCTGGCAGGATTGGGGTCCATG
>JAOXYA010077696.1:0-11414 GCA_028565675.1 Sorex palustris
CTCTTAACTCAGGACTTTTGACTCTGACATGGTAGTTACCTGGAACTATCCGACCACTCAGTCCAGGAATTTGCCAGACAGTGATCTATCAGGGGGTGTTCAACATATAAGAGACTTCGAGATCAAAATAAATAAAGTTTCCTGCACCTATAGCCAGATTACTAACAAGAAACAGAGGAGGAGACCCAAAGCAGAAAAATTAAGATAAAAACACTTGACTCACCACTCTGACATCTCCTTACTTGGGCTGTTTCCCTAAGCAAAGTAATGAAAGGCACCAAGGCTCAAAAGTCCCTTGGCCAAGTGGAAGCAGCTATGGCAAACCTCCAGGGAGCTGTGATAATCCATCAGATGTGAGTTAGGGGGAGGGGCTCCAGGATCTGGGGGAGGGGTCTAGCTCGGGGAATAGACAGGAAATTCTATAATCCTGAGGAAATCCAAACTGTCACTCACTTGCACAATAAAGAAAAGTTTTGTTTTGTTTTTTTTTAAATCACAGTCTTGCAGTACTGGAATACAATAAAGGCAGGAACAATACTCAAATCTATGTAATCGTCCTTTTTCTTCTTGGGATACTTATACATGTAAAAGTTAGCAGCTTTCATTTTGCTGTTTGTTGAAAAATAGGCAGTGGCCTTCAAAACAAAGAGGGTGGAGTTTCTCTGCAAGCCTCTGAAAAACATAAATTGTAACAGGTCTTGGGCTATTTCCGGATCTTTTGAAAGTCAACAATAAACAGGAACAGGAGGATGGGATGTGAGTGTAAAAGTTAAATTTCCATTCCTTCCTTTCTGAAAAAACAGTGACATGTTTACTGTTTCTCCGAAGCAGTGCCTGAAAAAAAAATAGGGTTTACATTACTTTACTTTCGTCTGAACAACTGTCAGTGTTTGATCCCTGTCCCTCCAGGGAAGTAGTTTTATGTCTTGAAGTTCTTGGCACCCCAAGTGAGGTGAGGCATATTATTTGCAGATAAAGCACGCAGCCCACAGTCTTCAACTAGTGCAGTGCAGAGGTGAGGCTCTAGGGGCCAACTATGTTCCTCACTTATATGGGAGACAGAAAAGCTACAGTTCCCTGGACGTGGTGCTGAGAGCACTGAATCCTAACCACTAGACCAAGAGGAAGCACTCTCCTATGGGTATGAAGGAGATTTAATATTTATATATTTTAAATTTTAGTCCTTTCAATTAAGTTTTTGAGTCTCAGAATCTTAGTTTATGACAGACAGGAGCAGGCATTTTTTTTTAATTTATCTAATTGAAAATTAAATGAAAACTTGGTGTGGGCAGGGCTGGAGCCATAGCACAGCGGGTAGGGCGTTAGTCTTGCACATGGCCAACTGAGGTTCGATTCCCAGCATCTCATATGGTCCCCCAAGCATGACCAGGAGTAATTCCGGAGTGCATGAGCCAGGAGTAACCCCTGTGCATTGCTGGGTGTGACCCAAAAAGAAAAAAAAAGAACTTGGGGTGGGGGTCACCACATGAACCCAGGAATAACAAAGTGTGTATTGTTGTGGCCCCAAGGTACTGCTGGGGAGGTCTTTAACCCCCATGCACCACAGCACCAAGCCTAAGTCCTGAACTATCGGACCTCACCTGGATGAGCTATGTTGGAAACTGGATGAGCTATGTAGGAAATGACCCTGGGTTTCCCAGCAAAACTGTGTGTGGCCACTATAAAATTTTAAAAAGCAGCCAATTTTTGGCTTAATTTATTTTCCTTTGTGAAATTGAAGTATATGTGCTTGAGTCAGCATAGTTTACTCAAGAATGTAGGCAAAATTAAATCCTAATAAATTTTACTTCTTATATTCTTGCTATTTACTTGGCCCAAGTTTTAATTTAGCATCTGCTCTATGGAAGATTCCTGGCTAATGTTGATATAGAATTGCAGAGACCAGACCAGTTCTCTCATAAAGTGTGTGACCATATATTTCCCATAGTCTAATGGACCAGTGAAAATATGAATAGACAAGGTGGGAGAGAAGCTCCATATATGGAATCCAGTGTAAATACCTAGAGGCCGATAGAGATTTTGAAAAACTGGAATGTGGAGATAATTTTAACTTAGGCTGTGTGATTGGGATAAATGAGACTGTGAGAAACTTTGAACAGAGCCAGACATTCAGATGGTAGGTCTCAGAGTTGAAAAACTTCAGCTTTAGAGGACAAAAAAAAAACCTTTTTTCATCTTGTGCTCCATCCAAGTGCAAGGGAGGGTGATGTACAAATTCTTTTATGTAGATCGTCTCCGGGGAGTTTCCTTTTTCTCCTTTCTTTTGGTTTTGGGGCCATACACGGCTTGTTTGGGGCTTACTCCTGACTGCACTCAGGGATCAGTCCTGGCTGGGCATGGGGGACCATACGGTGTTCCAGGTATGGAATCCATATCGGCTGTGTGCAAGGTAGATGCCCTAGTTGCTGTACTGTAATTACAGCCC
Organism: Sorex palustris; assembly: GCA_028565675.1. Classification (NCBI taxonomy): domain Eukaryota; kingdom Metazoa; phylum Chordata; class Mammalia; order Eulipotyphla; family Soricidae; genus Sorex; species Sorex palustris. The sequence goes on from JAOXYA010077696.1 coordinate 2,447, forward strand.
CAGCTTTCCTTATTTTAAAAATAAAGTGACCTACGAAGTGTGGAAGCTAGTTCAGCAGTTAGAGCGGGACCCTGTTAGATTTCACTCATCATGAGGGTCTCGGATCACTGCCAGGATGGTCCTGATATCCACCGCACTGCGAGCATCACATCCTGCTTTATATCTCTGCCCTAGGTTGTGGATGAGGTCCCTGGGACTCCTGTGCACCACTCAGAATCGCCCCATGCCCCCCAACAGTCACGGTCCTCCTGTTATTCATCGATTTGCTCGAGCGGGCCCAATAACGTCACCATCATGAGACTTGTTACTGTTTGGCATATCAAATATGTCACGGGTATCTTGCCAGGCTTTGCTGTGCGGGCGAGATATTCCCGGTAGCTTGCCAGGCTCTCCGAGAGGGGTGGAGGAATCGAACTCTGGTCGGTCATGTTGGCTGGGTGCAAGGCTAATGCCCTACCGCTGTGCCATCACTCCAGCCCTATGCCCCCCCTAAAATACTTTTTTTTGTCCTTTACATTTGGGAGCTTTTATTTATTTTTTTAACTCGATGCTTTTTTCCCCTTGAATTTTTGTTAGTGAAACACTTTTTAAAAATCATGCTTTTTCCTTAAAATTTTTATTAGTGAAACACTTTTTTAAAATCATGCTCTTTTTTTCCTTAAATTTTTCTTAGTGAAACACTTTTTAAAAATGTCCTCTGCAGTTTGAGTCTGCCTCCATTTTGCAGAGGGAGTGACCTGGGTGTTAACGAATCGACGTGAAAACCCTGAGTATTGTAAGGGTACCTAACCCCACCCCACCCCTGCAAAAAAACCTAAAGGGTGCCGGACAGAATCTGGGTCTACCCTCAATGCCAGGGGACCCCAAAGACAACAACTGAGGAATCACTGGTCTAACTTACGTGGTCTCAAGATGGAATAAACCTTGTTACTAAAGACTGGCCCATTCCGCGGGCTGGGGGGAGGGGGTTCTCTGGGGCATAACAGGAGCCGAAGTGGAGACTTTGTGCACTAAGGGACCGATGTCTCTGCCAAAGAGAGGGGTCATTGAATTAATTAACCCCTTTTCTCTGGTAGTAAGTACTAAGAACTCAGGCAGCTATGGAAAGGTGATCAAGTAAAGGTTTGAGGCTGTCCCACTGTGATTAGCCTAAGGGGTACTTGAGTAAATAGTTCCAACCGAAAGAGCTAAGCCTCATCGCGGACTCAGACTACAGGATAGAGGAGGTGGTGCATTGCGAGATCACGCCGAGTCCGAGATCACGCCGAGTCCGAGATCACACCACGTCCGAGATCTGAGATCACGTGGATTCTGAAATCTCGTTGGTGCCTGATCTTGCGCTCGCCCGAGCCGAGATCACGTGGATTCTGAAATCTCGTTGGCGCCTGATCTTCCACTCGCCCGAGCCGGATCTAGCTTCGCCAGACTTCCGCTTTCGCTCGACGAAGCGAAGCGAGAAGGGTGCGGCTTTGCTGTGAGAACGGTTAGACTCGTTTGGAGTAAGGTAAGGACCGAAGGGTGGGCCCAAGTGACTACTAGCCCACCTAGAATGTAGGTGTTTTTTCAAAATACCACCCTGGGGTTGGTAGCGTCCACCCTAGCCCAGAGCTCTAAAGCTGAGGTGTCCTTTCGGTTTTTCTCCTCGTGGCGTGCCTGGGAGGGAGACTAGCCGTTGGGAAATCTGGACCAAAGGGTCTGGCTGGGGAGGGCCGTTAGGGTTCTTCTTGTTTTTTTTTTAAGAACCACCGTTTACAAAGTTAAGGATGAGTTTTAGATATATGAAGTCCAAGCACCCTTTGAAGCCCGTAGTATTTTTTTTTTTTTAATTTGGGGCTGGCGGGATAGCACAGCAGGTAGGGCATATTCCTTGCAAGCGGCCGACACGGATTTGATTCCCAGCATCCCATATGGTCCCCTAAGTAGTTACCGCCAGGAGTTAACCCCTGTGCATCTCCAGGTGTGACCCAAAAACCCCAAAATTTTTTTAATTAAAAATTTTTAATCAAAAATTTTTTTAAAAAATTTTTTAAGAACTGTGGTTTTCAAAGTTATTGATAGTTGAGTTTTAGTCGTATATTTAAACGCCAATCCTACCAGCAGTGTCACTTTTCTGCACCAGTGTTCCCACATTCCCTCCCCCCTTCCAACCATCACCGTATCCCCGCCCGCACTTCTCCCGCCTGTCAGCCTTTTTTTTTTTAAACGTTTTTTAAAGCACTGTGAATTACAAAGTCATTCATAGTAGCTGTTTCAGGCATACAGTCTTTTCTCGATTTAGCTATTGAAGGTGAGAAAGTAGAACTTGGGGAGCCAGTGATGGTTCGTCCTTCAGTTTTGAGGGCACAGAGCCATGCACCCACTGTTGCTTCCAGACTGCTTCAGGCCAAGTATTTAGGCCGCGATAACTCAGTAATTCATTTTAGCAGCAGGTTGAGATAACTCTACTCTTCATTTTAGTGGAGGTGGGGGAAAATGCCCAGTTAAAACACTCCCTTTTTCGAAATTGTTGCGGGTTTATGTGTATGTGCTTGCTTCCGGCTCTCCTTTGGGGATCCCTACTGACTGTGCCCAAAGGACCATATGGGGTCCCGGGGATTAAAATGGTGGTGAATTGAAAGGAGGGGGAGAGAGAAGAAAAGTGTCTATTGTAGAAGTAGGCTGGGGTTTGGGGTGGGTAGTGGGAAGGGAACTGGGGACGTTGGTGGTGATAAATGTACTCTGGTGAAGGGATGGGAGTTTCAACATTGTGTGACTGAAACCCAATCGTGAACTTTGTAACTGTCTATCTCACGGTGATTAAATTAAAAATTAATTAGAAAATTTTAAAAAATGACAGTGGGGTGTGAGACAAGCACCCTGCCCATTGTACTGTCTCTCTGGTCCCCTCATATGAAGACCTTTATCTGAAAGGTACAGTTGCAATTGGTGGAGGGAGTATAGGCTCATAACAGTAAAAAAAGATCTATCAGTACTAATAACTGGATGTCTCAAAATAGGAAACTGCACCAAACAGCACCGCTGCTCACAGATCTTGGAGAACACAGCTGCAATTGCTTGGTAAGAAGTACCCTGGTATTTGACTGTAATTCAGTTTTTAAAAATAGTTTTAAAGCAAAAAAAGTAATTTAAAAATGACAGTGGGGTATGAGACAAGCACCCTGCCCACTGTACTGTCTCTCTGGTCCCCTCATATAAAAACCTTTAAAATGGACAGTTACAATAGGCGGAGGGAGTTCATGCAGATAACAGTAAAAATATATTTATCAGTGCTAATAACTGTATGTCTCAAAATAGGAAACTTCACCAACCAGCACTTCTGCTCACAGATCTTGGAGGACATAGCTGCAATTGCCAGGTAAAAAAGACCCTGGTTTCTCTTATAGCTCACCACGTTGGTGAGGGTTTGGTAGCACTCTTAGACTCAGCATTGATTGTTAGAAGGGGGAATTCCAAATCGTACCCAGAGTTAAGGTTAAAAACTGTATTGGTGAACCCAGACTCCAGAACAGAGTTTATCAGAGACTCTTCAGTACTAAAAATCTCTAATCACCCTAGGGGGAATAATGGGTCAGTCTGGCAACTCAGTTATTAAAAGTGTTAGGACCTTTCTCTATGGTGAAGATTCTGAATGAGGACATGGATACCATTCAATAGCCAGAGGAGAAAGTTGCACCTGGTATTGCTGATAGTCCTGGGATTTCCAGAAAAGAGCTTAGCTGGCTCAGCCCACCCCCAACATCTGTCTTAAGATTCTTAGCTGTTGGGGGCTGGAGCAAGAGAACAGCGGGTAGGGCATTTGCCTTGCATGTGATCAACCTAGGTTTGATTCCCAGTATCCCATAAGGTCCCCTGAGCACCACCAGGAGTAATTCCTGAGTGCAGAGCCAGGGGTAACCCCTGTGAATGGCTGAGTATGACCCAAAAAGCAAAAATAAATAAATAAAAGATTCTTAGCTGTCTTCTGATTCATAAGAGCTGGAAGCCTTAGTTTATAGCTTTGCTGCTCAGTTCTGCAATGGACAGAGGCCAACTTCACTTCTAGATGTTGGGGCACAAATCTCACATGGAGAATGAGACAATCACCTTCCCCAGAACAAAGGTTGCTCAAAGTTACACCTTAGTAGTTAACCCTGTAAGTCTGGTTTAGAGCTGTCAAACTTAGTTGCTCTCTATTTTCTTTCATAGTGCTCTCAGGGATATAAGTACTCCATTGTTCATAGGGAAGAAGCTCACTTCTTAATGTGATGGCCTTGAGTTATGAGGGTACACTTCACAGAAAGAAATAAGTGAGCTAGAGAGCCTGGACCCTATTTTCAGATCTGGGTGATCCGGGTCTGGTGACAGATTGTGGCCCATTCAATTCTTCCCAGGGAAGTGAGGGACCTTGTCAATGGGAGTAACCTTAAGTAAGTAGATGAAACAGTTCCAGGTAATGCCAGAAGCCAAGGAGAGTACCCTGAGATTGAGAGATCACCTCACAGCAGTGAATCCCTTTCTGTCAGTCTTGGAAGTGCACAAACAGTTATGACTAGATGAGAGAATTTTCACCCCTTTCTGGGGGGAGGCAGTCCAAGGGAGGTAGGAAGCATTAATATTAGGGGATAAACCTTTTCAGAGTTCTCAGGGCATGAGCTAACCAACAGCCAGTGATCCCACAAAACTTTCAGAATTGGTTTCCTAAAAGCCAAGGTGGCATCTCATTGCTAAAGCTCCTCACAGCCTCTTATCTTTCCTCCTTTAGGGGCCCACACCACAATCATGCCTCGTGGTCAAAAGAGTAAGATCCGTGCCCAAGAGAGACGGCGAGAGAGACGCCTTCGGACTCAGGATGGGGCCCCAGGTCTCCAGGCCACTGGTGCAGAAGCAGAAGAGATTCCCACCTGCTCCTCTGTTGTTTCTGAGGGTGATCTTTCCACCGCTTGTGCCGCTGGCGTGGCCCAAAAGCCCACGAAGGCCCCCAGTGCTAGCATCTCTGAGGCAGGTGCTGCAGGCCCCAAATCAAATGAAGGTGCCAAGAGCGTAGGGAACAAAAGTGCACACCCTTCTCAGGAAGGGTCCTCCGTTCCAAATAAGCGGAACAAGGATCCTTTATCTAGGAAGGCAGCAATGTTGGTAAATTACATGTTAGAGAAATACAAAATGCAAGAGCCCATTTTGAAGGAAGACATGATGAAGATTGTCAGACGGAAGTACAGGGGGCACTTCTCTGACATCCTAAACAGAGTGTCCCAGCGCATGGAGCTGATCTTTGGTCTTTATTTGAAGGAAGTCAAGCCTGATGGGCAGGCCTTTTACCTTGTTAGTGAGCTAGATTTCTTCGAAGATGAGTGTGATAGCAGTAGCAGAGACTATTCTAAAAATGGGCTTCTGATGCCTATCCTGGGTGTGATCTTCCTGAATGGCAACTCTATCCCTGAGAAGTATATCTGGCAATTCCTAAATATCTTGGGGATATATGAAGGGAAATGTCATCCAGTCTTTGGGGATGTCAAGAAGCTCCTTACCCGAGATTTAGTGAAGGAGCAGTACCTGGTGTACCGCCAGGAACCCAATAGTGATCCTCCAAGCTATGTGTTTCTGTGGGGCCCAAGAGCCCAAGCTGAAATCAGCAAAATGAAAGTCCTCAAGTTTTTGGCCAGGGTCAATGTTACCTGCCTGTGTGCCTTCCCAGAGCAATATAAAGAGGCTCTGAAAGAAGAGAGAGAGCGAGCTGCAGCCAGCAGTTCCTCCCCATAGCTAGAGAGATTTGAGGCAGGTTCTTTATGTTGTGTTTTATGAGAACTGCCCTATTAAAGTATAAGTTAGCTACAGGAGGGCTGGAACTACTAGCATATGCATGTGTTTATTTGCATATATATACACACACATACAGTCTTCCTGTTACACATTGACAGCTTTTAAGAGAATGTTTATTTAGATTCAGAAGTTTAGAGACATAGTTCACAAGTTTGTTACTGTTTGTAAGGTTTATATATGTTAAGCAGTTTGAAAATCTGAATCCTTTTTGGGTTCCAGAAAAAGACAATGTAGCTTTAGAAAGAATATTACTGGAAATGTGAAGTGACCCTGTAAAATACACTTGTGGTCTTAAAATTAAAAGTTGCCATATCTTGTTTTACCTTGATATACTTTGATCTTTCTCTTTGTTAAGTTAAAAAATAAATACCTAGATGTGCTTGACCTGTTTGTGTTGTCAAATTATTAATAATTAGTAATATAGTAAGTTCTTTGCTCAGTATTTCATTTTTATCTTTAATTTTGCATAATTAGTCTTCAGAAGATTCTGTGTTTGGAGTGATGGTGCCCAAGACAAGGCCTTCTGCCATTAGACTTGGAATCTAAGAGCAGTTACTAAATGAGGAAGGTGGTAAGAGCTGATCCTTTCCTGATTTCTGCTCCTGTGTCTAATCCCAGAACTTCCCTGCATTACAACACCCTTCCTCTGGGTCTTCCCAGTGTGGCCTCCTGTTCAAACTAGAACCCAATCTTGCATCCTCCAGAGGCTGCATGATAAAGAGCTATTTATACTTCCTGGCCTGCTACAGGTGCAAGACTTCCTGTGGACCCCTCAGAGGGCAACAGACCCACACAAGTAATTGGTAGGAGAGTTTTGATATTTACATATCCCCCTTGGAAACCTACACATTAAATAGGTAGGATTTTTTTTTTTAATAAAAAGGTCGATTTTGCCCGGTTATTGCAAATGTTAATCTTCCAAGGTATTATAAAGGAAGAAAGGATGAGCTCTCCCTACTAAGATCTAAAGGAAGATTCTTTTGAAAACTGGAAAGGAACACATATTCAAAATTATGTGTTATACACAAGGAATTTAGCAGATGGTATTGCAAAGTTCATCACAATTGCTTTTTATTGAGACACTACTATAAAACTCTGTATAGGGGAAGTTGAAAGTGTGCATCCTGGGGTGGGAGCAATAGCACAGCAGGTAGGGTGCTTAACTTGAACATGGCCAACCCAGGTTTGATTTCCAGCATCCCAAATGGACCCCCAAGCAACGCCAGGAGTGATTCCTGAGTGCAGAGCCAGGAGTAACCCAAAAAGCAAAAAAAAATAAATAGGGGCTGGTGCGATAGTACAGTGGGTAGGGCGTTTGCCTTGTGTGCCGCCGACCCGGGGTTCAATTCCCAGCATCCCATATGGCCCGCCGAGCACCTCCAGGAGTAATTCCTGAGTGCAAAATCAGTAGTAACACCTGTGTGTCACCGGGTGTGATGCAGAACGGAGGGGAGGGAGGGAGTGCATCTATATGCAGTCTTGCTCTTTTCTGAGCTCCTGGGGAAAGTTCCTTCAGGTACACATAGGGTCACGTGACAACCCCTGATGTATTAGTAGAAGTATATCTGGCACCTCCAGCTAGCTTATATGGAGTCCATATGCTACCTCCATTTTTCTGTCCTCTAAAAATAGCAAAGCTGGAAGCCCCATGCAGAGAAGTTGAGCCTCATTACAGCAGTGAGCTAGGTTCCTAGGTTTTAGGCTTCTGACAACCAATATCACATCACATGCACACAAGAAATAAACTTATTATACCTGCAGTAGGTTACTGGCGCCAAACCACCCCGGGTGGGAATAGGTTTCATGCCTTGGCCTGTTCCTCCTGGTGGCTTGATGGCCAGCCATCCTCCAGAGGCCACTAGACAGTCAGATTTGGGCCTGCAGTGACGAGACACGTGGGGCCACACGGGATAGGGGTGGAGCCCACCCTTTCCTCCCCACCCCAAGGAGACCCTGAGTCACCACCCACGAACGGCCTCTCTGGCTCCTGATCAAGCTGCTTAACAGCCATGATCCCAGAGACTTAGAAACAAATCTCGCAACCCAGTGGCTTTGGGCAGAAATGCGTCTAGTCCCCGCAATAGGTTACTGGCACTGAGCCACCCCAGGTGTGAAGAGGATCCGTGCCTTGGCCTGTTCCCCCCAGGTGACTCAGTGGCCATCATCCTCCAGAGGCCATTGGTTTGGGCCCACAGTGACAAGACTCATGGGGCCCCACAGGATGGGGATGGAACTGGCCCTTTCCTCCCAGCCCCAAAGAGACCCCAAGTTGCCACCCATGAATGGCCTCTCTTGCTCCTAATCAAGCTATTTAACATGATCCCAGAGACTCAGGAACAAATCTTGGAACCCAGCAGGCTTTGGTACAAATCCCTCCAGATTTAATTGTTAAAATTTCGGAATTCCAAAATTGTGCAGCCACTACTGAGGCCACGTGACATCGTATGTTATTCATAATCAGCAATAGAAAACAAATTGTCTGTGGTTGCCTTTTTGGCAGATCTGAGTGTTAGGGTAAAATCCCAAATAATAACGGTGGGTCTGGGGTTGAAATATTGAATGAAATCAAAGTGGAGAGAGAGTAATGTGGAAATCATCTGCCTCACAGGTAGGGGGAGGGTTTGGGATGGGGGATATACTGGGGACATTGGTGGTGGAGAATGTGCACCGATGGAGGGATGGGTGTTTGATCATTGTATGATTGAAACTCAAACATGAAAGCTGTCTAACTTCATCTCACAGTGATTCAATTAAAAAAAAATACCCTATACCTTACTAACTCCCTGCACTCTCCCCATGCAAATTTTCAATGAAGATATTCTACAAAGTGTTATGATTTGCAGGACAAAATAATCCTTGCGTTACATAATGGAGTATGCAACTCAGCAAATGATGACCATTTACGTATCTCACACCCTTCTAGACAACATTTTAATTTTTTGTTTTGTAAACAGTTTTGTGTTCTAAACTTACTCCTGGTTCTGTGCTCAAGAATCACTTTCAGTTTCACTCTATGGCTTGGAGCCCAGCCGCACACTCTAGGGGTAAAGGCAGCTCAGATAGAGAAGGGTGAACCAAATAAAGGGTGTTGGGATGATCCGCCCAGGATGGGAGATGCATGCTGAAAGTAGACTATAGACCAAACATGATTGCCACTCAATGCCTCTTTTGC
>JAOXYA010077706.1:0-11413 GCA_028565675.1 Sorex palustris
GGGATGGGTATTTGATCATTGTATAATTGAAACCCAAGCATAAAAATGTGTAAGTCTGCAACTGTACCTCATGATGTCTCACTATTAAAAAAATTTTAATAAAAAAATAAAATAAAATAAAAATAAGCTTAAAAAAAGAATGGAGGGGTTTTAGTTAAAAATATAGAAGTAGCTTAGACAAGTGTTTTTTCAAACTTTGGATTCTAATGATTAGAGGTTGTGAACTCATTTTAAGGCACTGTGACCAAAAATTAAACAAAAAGTGAAAAAAATTCTATGAGCATTATTGTAACCAATTAAATTGTTCCATTTATGTGCACTGGATTATGATATTAATTGCTTTTTATACTGTAGGTTGATATCACAGCAATTTGAGCATAAATGATTCAGAGTAATGATAACTAGGACTGGGAATGTGACTCAGTGGCAGAGCACATGTCACACGTTTGTGAAATCCTACATTTGATTCCTGGCACCATAAAAATTAAACAAAAAACCCTACTAAACAAACAAACAAAAAAGAATGGATGGGACAGGACAGGACAGGGTCTTTATGGAGGCATCTTGTAGGCATACTTAAGCATCAGTTCAACCTCCAACCCTTCCTCCTTCCACGTCCCCATCAGAGATCGGTTTCTCTGTTGCCCTGATCCCATCCTGATGCTCCCTATGGCCCATCACCAGTTGCCTCCTTAGAACAAAAGATCACCGCTAGGCCAAAGAGATAGTGCAGTGTGTTGGGGCGCTTTGCCTTGCATATACTCTCTCTCAGGATGGATCCCTGGCTCCATGTATGGTCCCCAGAGCTTGCCAGGAGTGATCCCTGAGCACAGAGCCATGCATAAACAAATTCATAGATAAAATAAAATATTACCCCATCACTCATGGACAGGCAAGTGTGGAGGAGCTCTGTGGTTAGAACTAGGGATAGAGGTAAATACGTTATTTTTTTTCTTATATCACAATATCCCCTCCTCAGAGACTGCTCCATCATCACTCACTGGCCTGGATTGATGGAGAAGCCCAGGGATTCTGCCTGCCTGGCCACCCCCACTTGCGGTGGCTCTTCCCATCAAGCCCCAGCCACTTCCTGTCCCCACCTCACCAGCGCCTTTTCATTTTCAAATCAGATACACTGTGTCTATCGCCTCTTCACCATGACCTCCAGTTGCTACTGATTATTTTATTTGTGTCTTTATTCATATTTTTAGTTTATAAAACTCTTGCTGGCAGGGTGTCAGGCAATCCTGATTTGTTTTATTGTTATCTTTGTTGTATGGTGTCAGTCAGATTTCAGCTCCAAATCCACCACCAGGGTCAGCATCCCTCCACCAATGACCCAAGGTTGGCTCCCTCTTCTAGCAAACACATTAAAAAAATTCATCTATTATAGTTCGGATCACTTGCTTGCACTACTGTTGACTCTTAAGGGTTTCTTTCTTTTTTGTCACTTTTATTTTCTCTCTTTTTTCCAGAATGTTTCTTGAGAAACTGTGATTTACAAAATTGTTCGTAATAGTTGTTTCAGTCATATAATATTCCACCACCAATTCCACCACCACTGTCCCTTTCCCTCCTCCAATATCCCCAGGTTCCCTTCCTCCCCTCCAGCCTGCCCCTTGGCAGGAATGTAACAAATATATTTCATATTACTTGGTCTGCTAAAACAAACGGCAAATAGAATTATCAGAAAATAAAATAAAAATCAATCTGTGGTGATTAATTGCTATATGTTTTTAACCTTTTTAACCTAGCAGAGGACAACCACATGCACCATTAGTGAAGGCCATACTCAGTGCCACATTTTGGGAAGTTTCTCCTGTCCTTCAAAGGAGCTCTTTTAACTCTTGCAAAAGTAGTTTCAAGGCAGTGAATTCCTTAAGCAGTTGCCTGCCCATGAAGCTCTGTATAGTTCCTTAAAATCTGAATGATAATTTGATTGGATAGAGTATTCTTGGTGAGGTGTTAATGTTGTTGAGTTTTTGTGCTATATTCTTCCATGTTCTTCTGACTCGTAAAGTTTCATTTGATCGATGCCCTGTATATCTTATGGGCTTTTCTTTGCTTATAACTTTCTCTTTTTGATCTGCTGCATTCAATATTCTTTCTCTCTTCTCGAAGTTTGTCATTTTGAGTATAATGTATTTTGGAGTTTTCCTAATTGAGCCCATTTTCCTTTGATGTCCTTGAATCTTGGTGCCTGTAGTCCTCCACTCTGGGAAGTTCTTATAGATGATTTCTGTAACTATTGTTTTACCATCACATTTGCCTTCCTGTTAGTCAGGGGCCCTGATGATCCTTATAATGCTCCTCTTGAACTCATCGCATAGTCCTCTGGTGTGCTATTTCTTTCTCTTCAGACTGCGTCCCACCTTCTGCTGTTTGTTAGCAGTTTCCTCCTTCTCACCCTGGAACTTCTCGGTCTTTGGCTCAGCTTCTGTTATTCTGCTGTTCAGAGCTTCTATTGGCTTAAAAAATATTACCTACTTTGTTATTTATTTCTGACTGTAGTGGGGGTTTCCCCCCCGTTTTTGCTCTCATACTGTCTTGTGCTTTGCTGACGGCCTGTGCTATTGTTTCTCTGGGCTCATTCAACACCCTCATCACAGTGTCACTAAAGATGGCGAGGATTTTCTGGTGTTTCTGATGTCTTCGGTGATATTGTTTTCACTCATTGCACTTGGTGGGTTTCTACATGCTCCTCCCAATCAGTTTTCTAGTGTTCTTGATGTACTGGCAGGTGGGTCTTTGTAATTCACCCCCAAAAGATGCTGAGGGAGTAAACTGAAGATTTCTTTGTCTTTTCTGCTCATCCTGGGATGCCAGAGCAGCAAGCAGAAGCTGGTTGCTGTGGAGGCAGGACCTGTGGCGTGGGCCCTTAATATGGCGCGGATTGGGTGTCGAAGCTATTGGAATCCACCCAGTTTGGGGGGTGGGGTGGGGAAGGGTGGCTCTGCCTTTAGTTTTAGAATAGGCCCAGTGGTACCAGCCAGAAACAAGACTGACCTGGGATGCTGGAGCAACAAGCAGGTTTGACTCTTATAGTTTTTTTTTTCCTTTTTGGGTCACACCTGGAAAAGCACTCCTGGCTCTGTACTCAGGAATTACTCCTGGCAGTGCTCGGGGGACCATATGGGGTGCTGGGAATTGAACCTGGGTCTTCCACATGCAAGGCAAATGCCCTACCAGCTGTGCTATTGCTCCAGCCCCTGACTCTGATAATTTTGATGTACAGAGAGTTACCTAACCTCTATTCCATCTAAATGACCACGGCTCTTGATCAATGTCCTTATACTCTCACCTGTCCCCTCATTTCTCATTTCTGTAACCCAGGTCCAAGTGTTTGCCACCATGTAATGCCTTCCATTCCCTTGCTTAGTCTTTCTGTATCTCACAGGCTTGTGAGAACAGCTGGTATTTGTCCTCGTCCCTCTGACTTAGCATGCTCCTCAAGTGAGACCATTCAAGCACATTAATTCTATTGTGTCTTGGTATTTGTTATGGGAGGGACATAGGCTTGGTGGAATGTCTTTGCTGTGGAATTATGTAAGGAAAACTTTGTAGAACCCTTAAACCCACTTCTCGATATTTAGATGTGAGAAGTAGTCTCACTTCAAGGATGTTTTCCTAAGGAAGCAATTAAGAACAAGACCCAAATCTCAAGGAGTTGCATGACAATGACACTTACTATGAAAAAAGGTGAAAACAAATATCCAGTTCCAGGGGATCAGGTGAATAGATGGTGACATCCTCCAGTGTCTGTGCAGCGCCAGGTTCTGAGTGACGCATAACAGGGCATCGTCTGGGAACGTGCCAGTGATGGATCATTCAGTGAAAGTCGCAGGTTACAAAAAAAGTTTTGGGGTCACTTAAACAATTTTCTTTTGTTTTGGGGGCACATCAAGCTCTGCTCAGAGATCATTGCTGGCAATACTCGGAGGGCTGTAGATGGTATTGGGGATAGAACTGGGTTGGCAGGGTGCACATCCTGTCTCTCTGACCCCCAAACATTGTCTTTTGTTTGTTGGTTTTTGGGGGACCAGCACCCAGTGACACTCAGAGTTAACTCCAGGCTCTGCACATAGTAATCGCTCCCAGCAGTTCTTGGGGACCATCTGGAGTGCCCGGTTTTGAACCTACTGAACCTGGGTTGACTGTGTGCAGAGCAACCACCCTATGTGCTGGACTATTGCTCTGACTCCATAATGTTATTTTTTAAATTAATTTTTAAAAATTCCTACAGCTGTTCTTAGAGAAAATAGTAGCTATGCTGTCCATATTATGGACTTTCCTTTACATCACTGTCCACTGTCACTGTCCTCCCATTGTTCATTGATTTGCTTGAGCGGGCCCAGTAACATCTCCATTGGAGACTTTGTTGTTACTGTGTTTGGCATATTGAATACGTTTCCTTTACATATAACTTTCTTTTTTTGACCCATTGCATTCCATACTCTGTCTCTGTCTTTGGATTTTGTCATTTTGAGTATAATGCGTTTTGGAGTTTTCCTAATTGGGTCTTTTGCCACTGGTGAGATTTTGTGATTTATATTCCATCTTGCCCCACCCCCGTGCTCAGGGGGTTCCTGGGTGAGGCTGCAGCAACACCCCTTCCCTCTCTTCCCTCCCCCAGGTGCGCTGGAAGATGGACTGGCCTCCACCGGCGCACCCCGCTCTGCAGCCCCCGGGGCAATCTCCAGCTCAGAGAAGAGGATGAACTGTGGAACGCAGTGCCCACACCCGCAGGGCCTCGGCCCTGGCCTCCGCTCCACAGAGGTAGGGCACAGCCACAGAACCCACCCGGGAGGGAGGGCAGACGTGCGGGATGCCGGTTCCAGCCAAGGGACAATCACTGCAGACAAAACAGCAGGTTCCTCACCCCCCCCCCACCTCCTGCCCCATCCCCACTGCAAGCCCTGGCTGGTTGGTCTGCAGTGTGGTCCTGGGTATCACCCTGGATCCCATCTTGCTCCAGGACCGGCCTTTCTGGTGCTGTCCTCGTCTTCTGGCCATGGGGCCTGGGCAGATTATAGAAAGAAGCCCAGGGCTGGGGTTCCTTCGGCCATCCTTTGAGAACTGCCAGGCAGGGAGAAAACAGAGTGGTGTGATCAGAGGGGCTGGAGTGATAGTCAGTGGGGAGGGCAAGGCTGACTTGATTCACATCCTGGAGCCCCGCAGCGTCCCCTGAGCACTTCCAGAAGTGATCTCTGAGTGCAGAGCCGTGGGTCAGCCTAAGCACTGCCAGGTGGGACTTTATGCCCTCAGACCCCCATAACCCATATTACTGGTTCTTGCTCTCTTTGGAGAGGGCGGTGGTTTGGGGCCACACCTGGCTATGCCCAGGGGCTGTTCCTGGTTCTGTACTCCGGGATCCCTCGGGATGTGACAGTGAGCCCATGCACCTGGTCAGTGAGTCTAGAGCCTGACAGTGAGCACACACCCCTGCTCAATGACCCGCACACCTGGCTGATGACCCACACACTCCTTCTCAATGACCCCACACAGCTGGCCGATGACCCACACACCCGATCAGTGACCCCTCAGACATCACCGATGACCCACACACCCTGCCCCACTGACTCCTCGGACCTGACCAGTGACTCACATACACCTACTCAATAACCCCTCAGACCTAGCCAAGTACCCACACACCCCTACTCAACGACTCCACACACCTGGCCAATGATGTCATGCCCACCAGTGACCAGAGAGACATGACCAGCCATCATCCACGCCTGATTGAGGAACAACACACCTGAGCAATCCCCTCGCACCCCTGCCCCGTGCAGTGCCATGATGCCGGATGAGCTTCCCTGCGACGCTTGCTGTACTGTTGGGAGAACCATGGCTGTGCGGTAACTTTTCAAAGCCGGATCTGGGAGCTGCCCAGAGCATTCTCAGGCCGCACACAGTTGCATCGGTGTTTTCCTGGTCTCTGCATCCTGAGACCCCCCTCCCCTCCATACCTGTCTCCAGCCGCCAGAGGGTCTGAGCCCCTCAACGACCATGACAAAAGTTCTCTGAACTAAGCGGCAACTTTCCAGGAAAGTTTGCCTCTAACAGACGTGTCCAGCAGCAGAGCCATCTCCGGCAGCGCTACTCCCAGCTGCAGGAATCACCCCAAGGAGACCATTTCTCGGGACAGGGAACGGCTTAAAGGGTAGGGGGCAGCTTCCTGGCGATCCCAGTACCTTCACTCCCATCTTTCTATTTGAGATTTAATTTTTCTTCTTTAGTTTTGGGGCTACATCCCACAGTGCTCTGGGCTTACTCCTGGCTCTATGCTCAGAGATCATTCCTAGGAGGGCTTGGGAGACCATCTGCAGTGCCAGGGATCAAACCAGAACCATCCACGTGCAAGACAAGAGACTTTGCTCCTGCACCATCTCCACAGCTTGCCTCTGCTTCCTTTGCTTCACCAGGATGACCTGGTCTCACCTCGCAGCATTCCCCTGGAGTTGTGGTCTTGGGCCACCTAGGTGAACTATTTTTATAAAGTTTCTTTTCTGGAAGAGCCTGCTCCTGTGCATTCTCCCTCCCACCCCTGCCCCCAAAGCTTTTCCACGTGGTCACAAACTAGTGTCCTACGGGTAACCTTGGCCAGGCCAGGACATTCTCCTCATCTGCTCCCCACCGCGCTCTTGGGCTCCATCCATCCAACACCCCTGAGCCCAGTGAGGTGCCCGCAGGAGTGCCAAGGATCCCACAGCGGAGAGGGCACACCTGTCCTTCACTTGGAAGCATCTGCCAATGTGAAGAGGGCAGAGGAAGACAGTCAGATAACACAGAACCAATGAACAGTGTGTTTGTAGGCTTGGAACAGGCTGAGAAAGACATTAGAAGGGCCATTAAGAGTCAGGGGCACCTGCTGTTTATAAGACACACCCCGGCCCCCGGCCTACGGCCCTGTGAAGGGCCACAAGGGGCTCTAGTGTTGCTGGAGCAGCCACACATTAGCCGGTGCTCGAGTCGAAGCAGACCCGCTCGTTTCCTGCCCACGGCTCCTACAGGCCAGTCTCATTCCCCGAGTTTATAGGTTCCACCTGGCAAAAGAACGTGGCTGCCACAATCTTTCACACATTGGAGCCCAGCGGCTTGCTGGGCAAGCTCTCTCTCTTGTTTTGCCCCTTGATTTCCAGCCCCTGTATGCTTTCAGTTGTACCTGGTAAGCTGTTATTGCCCAGCCTGCTCCCCAGCTCCACTCCCCTCCCCGTCCTGGGTTCTATGCCGGCTTCCACTCCCAGCTCCTTCCCGGTGCTCCTCAAGGCCCAGAGCCAGCCTGTTCTGGCTATTCCTGAGAATGAGCTGGGTGAGCTGCAGCCTCAGGGTTGCTCTCCTACCTGCACATGCATTCCTCAAGCTCTCAATGCGGTTCTTCTCCCCCCCCCCCCGCCCCGGCAGTCCCTCTTCCCCAGAAATGTCTAGCTGTGCTGCCCAGCAGACTGAGTTCTTGGCTGGGGGCTGGCTTCATTGGCAACCATTGTGTGTCCAGAAACCCCACCTCCTCCAGGAGCCCTGTAGTTCTTTTTTGTTGGTTTGGGGCCACACTTAGCAACACTCAGGATTACTTCTGGTTCCATTCAGGATCACTTCTGGCAGACTCAGGGGTCCAGATGGGGGATGGAACCCTGGTCTGCAGCACGCAAGGCAAGCAGTACTGTACTTCACTGTACTGTTGCTCTGGTTCTGACCTTGTGGGATTTTTTTTTTCTTTTTCTTTTGCCACATGCAGCCATGGTTAGGGGTTACTCCCAGTTCTGCACTCAGGAATCACTCATGGGTGCTTGGGGGAAACATATGGGATGCTGGTGATGGAATCCTGGTCTGCTGTGTGCAAGGCAAGTGCCCTGCCAGCTGTCCTCTCTCTCTGCTCCTAGCCTTGTGTTCTTTTTTTAAGTTTTTTTTTCTTTTTGGGTCATACCTGGCAGTGCTCAGGGGACCATATGGGATGCTGGGAATCGAACCTGGGTTGGCCACGTGCAAGGCAAACACCCTCCCTGCTGTGCTATCGCTGCAGCCACTGGCCTTGTGTTCTTGACCAGCCTAAGGCTCTGGCATGCCTTCAGCTCTCCCTCCCTCCTGGGGGCCCTTCGGTGCCCCCACTTCACGTTTGATGACTAATCTGATGGAGGGACCCAGGACTGTGAGGGAAGCCCCTGGCTGAGCCCCCCTGCCTGTGCATTGTGGCTGTGGGCTGTGTGGAGGCGGGTTTGGGAGTTTCTCATGGTCGAACCTTGCCTTTGGGAGCGAACATGTGGGTCTCTGGTAGAACTAAGACTAAACATGTCTTAACTGATCTCTAGTGATGACACGAAAATTCCTGAGGGGCCAGCAAATGAATTCCTCATGGTATTTGTGGACAGTAAAAGGGTTATTACCAACTGAAAGGAGGGAAGTATCTTGGGGGCAGCGGCACACCTGGCTGTCTTGAATCTTCTGGAAAGGAGGAGAGAATGAAAAAATCTAGTTCCTGTGAGCCAAACACCCTCTATGCAACAATCTTGAGCCCCTGGCAACGTTCCCTTCCTGGTCAACAGGCTTCAGCGGGAAGCAGGGATTTTGTCAGAGGGCACACAGGAAGTGGTCACATGGGTACAGGAAGGGTTGCATGGGCAGTTGTGCCCAGTGGGCTGACTGCAACTAATGCCCAACTGCAACTCTTCCTTCCCAGAGCTGAAACAGAACAACAAAGAGTTTACATGGAGTGTGGGCTTGACTGTGCACTCATCAATACAGAACAATTTTAGTTCGGGGTTGGAGAGATAGTACAGTGGGTAGAACATAAACAGTGCACTTGCCTTGCACCCAACCGACCCGAGTTTGATCCCCAGCATGGGGTATGGTCTCCCAAGCACTCCTGGAAGAGATCTCTGAGCACAGAGCCAGGAGTAAGCTATGAGCACAGCTAGGTTTTGCCATCAAAACCAAACAAAAGATTTTTAAATTAAAAAATACACGCGTATAAAATGTTTTCAGTTATGAAAAATAAGATGCATGAAAAGTAAGCCTTCTAGCTGATTTCTTTTCCTGTTATATATGTAAAACATATATAACATACATGTTATGGGACTCCACACCAGGCTGCGGGGTGGGTGAGAACCCCCGCACCCCAAAGGACCCAGCCTCGGCAGCCGACCTCTACTGCCCAACCACCACCATGCTCCAGGCTGCTTTCCAGATGCTGAAACCAAGCCTCATGCAAGAATGAAGTCCCTTGGAACCCAGATAATGCGGAACTTTGTGACCTTGGACTCTGGACTCAGTGGGGATCCAGATTAGAGATCCTCTGCCTGCTTCTCCCAGTCTCCAGTGACCGAGGGATCACACCCATAAGCAACGCCCTGCCGGCACCAGATAATCTCCTCATAGGCCACCTTTGAGGCCGCATGACACATGATAAGATACTTCCTACCCATTTATGCCTCTTGGAGAGCCTGGCAAGCTACCAAGACTATCCCGCCTGCACGGGTAGAGCCTGGCAAGCTCCCTGTGGCGTATTTGATATGCCAAATACAGTTACGACAATAGGTCTCATTCCCCTGACCCTGAAAGAGCCTTCAATCATTGGGAAAAGACAGTAAGAAGAGGCTGCTAAAATCTCAGGGCTGGGAGGAATAGATAGACATGTTACTGGCTCCTGCTTGAGTAATTAGAAGACTAACAGGATGACAGTGATACAGTGATACAGTGATAATATATATAAAAGCCACAGCCATGCTTAAGAACACTCTCCACACACTTGGATGAGCCTCACGCATGAAGGAACCGGCAGAGGAACCCAGGTGTGCGGGACCCAGGGCTGAGATCTCCAAGACTGCTCGGTTCAGGACTGGGCCTCCTCCACCCAGCTCCCCTACCTTTCAGTAGCTAGACAGTTACACCCACCAACTGCTGTGTAACCCCATCAAGGTCATCCAGAGATTATAAAACCGAGCTCCCCAAAGAGAACAAGGCAGAGCCTCCTGACCCTGTGCCTGGCTGTCCTCACTGGAGCCCCTTGGAGGAGGGCGGGTTGAGTTTCCCTATCCACCCCGAGCAGAGCCCCAACAGCTGAAGACCTCCCAGGTCCCCACCTGCCCAGAAGACTGTCTGTCAGCCCACTATTTGACTCCAGGAGCCATCTTAGCACATCAACTGCCCTGTCCCAGAGACACAGCAGCAAGTCCCAGATTACACCACAGCGCCAGAGATCTCTCTGGGCCCCATACCAAGCCAATATCACTGGGACACCCCAGATGGAGCAGGTGCAGTCTCCCCGCCTACTCCAGGTGGAATCCCAGTGACCAAGAGCTTTCACAAGCAAGGCCCAGGTATGTGGGTTCCAGGACTAAATCTCCAGGTCCTGTGGTGGCAGAGGACCGGGGCTGTCCCTCCCTGGGTCCCCACCCTCCCAGAAGACTGGCTGTCATGACCACAATTTGCCTCTGGGCGCCATCTTGGCACACCAACAACCCTGACCCAGAGACACAGCAGCAAGTCCCAGAAGACACCACAGCGTCAGAGATCTCTCCAGGCCCCATATTGAGCCAATATCATCGTGGCACCCCAGATGGAGCAGGTGCAGTCTCCCCAACTACTCCAGATGGAATCCTGGTGATCAAGAGCTGCCACAAGCAAGGCCCAGGTATGCGGGTCCCAGGACTAAATCTGCAGGTCACATGGCGGCAGAGGGCCCAGGTTGTCCCTTCCCGGGTCCCCATCTGCCCAGAAGACCGGCTCTCAGCTCACTATTTGCCACCAGGCACCATCTTAGGACACCAACAACCCTGGCCCAGAGATACAGCAGTGAGTCCCAGATGACATCACAGCACCGAAGATCTCTCTGGGCCCCATATTGAGCCAATATCACTGGGGCACCACAGATGGAGCAGGTGCAGTTTCCCCGCCTACTCCAGATGGAATCCCAGCTCCAGATGGAATCCCAGTGACCAAGAGATTCCACAAGCAAAGCCCATGTATGCGGGTTCAGAACTAAATCTGCAGGCCACATGGTGAAAGAACACCTGGGCTGTCCCTCCCCGGGTCCCTGCCAATGCAGAAGAATGGCTGTCACGTCCAAAATTTGCCTCCAGACACCATCTTATTGCACCAACAGCCCTGGCCCAGAGACTCCCAATTGAATCCCAAAATGGATTAGTGTCATACAGAGATGTTTCTGGAACCCAACTCTTTACAATCTAGAAATTTACATTTACAATTGCAGCTGTGCGAATTCTCATGATATTCAAAATGAACTGTGGGAAATATATAATCTAGCATCTGCTCCTTGGCAGGTAGGCTTGAATGGTGGTGAGAAAATTTTAGCAAAACATAATGCCCAAAATTAGAGAGAGGGTATTGGGGAAATTGCCTGCCATAGAGGACCGGTGAGGACTATGATGTGTTGTGGCGGGGGGGGGGGGGGGGGGGGGGG
>JAOXYA010077721.1:0-11413 GCA_028565675.1 Sorex palustris
GGTAAACTTTGCCCCAAGTTTTTGGGGTCTGGCCAAAGGCACAGCAGCAATTTTGGGGTATCTGGAAATCTGAAGGCGCCATCAGGCTGCTGATGCACTTGCCTCACAGGTACAGATTGACCTGCTGGTGGCATCATACCCCCTGTAATTCTTTGATTACAGTAGAAGTGTCTTTATAAATAAGTCCACGCTCATGCCTGTGATTGCTGTATTCATTTCTCCATCATTTAGTTGCTAATTTTATTCTTTCCTCTTCCTCTTCCTCTTCATCCTCCTTTCCTTTCCCTTTTTCTCTCTTTCTCCCTCATCTCTCCCTCCTGCTCCTTATTCTACTTTTTTTCTAAGCTGACACAAGGTTCTTGATCTCATGTAATTTATGGTCTAGGTAAGGAGATCAGTATCAAACATCTGTTTGATTACACTGATGAATACCTAAAAATTTAAGACAATAGTCTGAAGAAAGGGATATTTCAGTGAGAGGACAAGGAACCTGAATTTTTGTGGCCACAGGTGTGGGAGCTGGGGGTAGCGGTAGAACGGGGACACTCAGTTGTGCTCAGGGCTTACTCCTGGAGAACTCAGGGGGACCATATGGGGTGCTGGGGATCAAATCAGGGTTGGCCCAGTGCAAGGCAATTGCCCTACCTGATGAACTACTTCTCTGGCCTTGAATCTGACCTTAATTGGATGGGAATTAAGAATAGTTTACTTGAGGAAAGAGTGCTTGAACTCAAATCCAAGAGGTGAATGGGTTAGTCAGATGTAAAGAACTTTCCCAACAGAGAAACATGTGTGTTTGTCCATCCCTCCCTCTCTCCATCCATCCATCCATCCATCCATCCATCCATCCATCCAGTTTTTCCAAAACAATATGATAAAACCAAATGATCATGAAAATGCAAGCAAGTAGAAATCCTCTCTACTGTTCTCTGTCTATAAGCCTATTTTAGAGATCAGAGAAATATGTTTAAAAAAATCTCAGAACATGTTAGGAGATTATTTTAAGTAACAATCCACGTGAAGGCAATTTCAGCCCTGACTCCTGCTCTTCTTGCAATGGGAATTATCTGCATGAACATCCAGATACCAATCTCAGTCTGCCTTTTGATATTGGAGATGAAGTAGAGTGCAGAGAGTAATACCTAGGCACTATCATAGCCTGACTTGCTCCCATGGAAATTTCAATTTTCAGTTAATAATTGAAGCAAAATTCTATATTAGCAGAAGATACATCTAATTTTACAATGATTTTTTTATCCCTAGGGCTTTTAGGTTCAACCAAAAAGAAATGGTGTTTTTATCTATTGATTTTTGAAATAGTATTTTTTTAAAAAGGGGATTTAATTGTTCTCTATTTTACAGAAAGAGATTTCACCATCTTACTGCAATCCCCAAGAATATGGTTGCTCATACTAACATCAGGAGTTGATTTGGGCTCACTCTCAGTTACAGATGTTGTTGATAGTAAATGTTCCGCTGTGTTCACAGTATCTTGGCATTACCTGGAATGAACATTTAGATCCAACATAACTCTGATACTACTTATCAGTTCAAACAAATTGAAAGTCAGATAGTTTAAATAATTTTTCAAGACATTTAAAATGTGTGCCCCAAATCACATTACTGGCTTTGTTTTGCACGGGCTTTATGACTGTACAAGTGAAGAACAAGCTAGAGTAAGGGTCTAGCTTTAAATCCAGGTCAGTAGAAGGATGCTGGAGTCTGACTCTACACCTGGATCTTTTGCTGGTTTTATGACCTTCGACTATTTGTATAAATTCCTTTCTCATCTATCCTCAACTATAAATGGCAGAGAAATTGAAATAACTTTCCCAGCAGTATTATGATGATGAAAATACCTGAGAACCACCAAATCAGCAGCAAATCCACTTCAATAAGTGCTTGGTGGTTTGTATTGCTTATACCAAGAGAAAGAGGACAGAAATGATCATGTGATCATCAGAAATGACATTTAAGAGGCATGACTTGTTCCCTCTGCTCTCTGTGCTTGTTTTCATGAGAAAACAATGTCCTATGCATGAAGTCATCCCAGACAAAGGCAACAGATGGAACAAATATGAACTATAATTACTAATATCACATTGAACCTTTTTGTACTAGTCTTTTTGTGGGCATATGCACTAATTTCTTATAATTAAATAGCTAGAATAGGAATTACAATCTAAGTGGTCCAGTAATTTTCCAAAGTAGTTGTATCTTGTACACTGTCAGAATTATCAGAGTTCTGGTTTCTCTGTAGCTTCACTAACCCTTGAGGTTATTGGTCTATAGTTTACTAATTCCCATGATGTGTGATGCTATCTCAATGTTGATAACCTACAGAAGTGAAAATTTTTTTGTTTTTTTTGATAGCTTATATTTCTCATTGCTTCAGGTAGTTATTTCTATATTTCTAGATAATATAGTTGTGATTCCTAATGTTAATATAGTAGTTGTTATATTAATACACCAACTACTGATCATTTTACTTTTACCTATACAACATTAGTATACAGCTATAAAAGAATGTATTAACACATAATTATTTGATAATATTTTTTATGATATATTTTGCAGGACATTTATGCTACTTTCAGTTTAAAACAATAATAATACTATAAAATATCCTTTAGCGTAATTTTTTCAGAATGTAAATTTTAGCACAGCTGTAGGGCGTTTGCATTGTGCGCAGCCAGCCAGGCCGAGCCAGTTTCGATTTCTTCGCCCCTCTCAGAGAGCCTGGCAAGCTGCCGAGAGTATATCGCCTGCACTGCAAAGCCTGGCAAGCTACCCGTGATGTATTCGATATGCCAAACACAGTGACAACAAAGTCTCATGATGGAGATGTTACTGGGCCTGTTTGAGCAAATCAATGAACAATGGGAGGACAGTGACAGTGACAGTGATGATTATTTTTCCCGGCAAGCTACCGAGAATATCCTGTCCACACGACAGAGCCTGGCAAGCTCCCCATGGCTTATTCGATATGCCAAAAACAATAACAACAAGTCTCACAGTGGAGATGTTACTGGTGCCTGCTCTAGAAAATTGATGAACAATGGGGCGGCAGTGCTACAGTATGCTAGATTATTATTTTTATCCCTGTGAGATAGTTATAAAGCTTTTCTGTTTGAGGTTTAGTCATACAATGACCAACTCTCCACCAGTGCATATCTCCCACCACCAAGGTCCTCAGTATCTCCCCCCATCCCATCCCTCCCTCTGCCTCTGTGGCAGACAACCTCCCCCATACTCTCTTTTGTATTGCTTGTTATGAATAGCGTATGTTGTGGCCACGCTCTTCCAGGATTCTAAAATTTTAGATGGTTAGGGTCTGGAGAAATCTTTGCAGTGAGCTGCTTGGTTAGGAGATTCTTTTGTGTGTCTCTGGACCATGGTCATTAAGGAGCTTAAGTAACAGCCGGAGGCAGTTTGTGGGTGTGACCTCCAGGGTCCCATGGGGATGGAGGAATGAGATGGACCAGCCCATCCCCTATCCCTTGAAGTCTAGAGTTTGCTGTCACTGGACCTGTGTACCTGCACTTCTCATTGGGTTCTGAAGATTGGCGGCTGCCAGGGTTCTAGGTGACAGGTGGAGGGACGACGCATGCCCTGTCTGAGGCACCCCAGTGAAGTCAACTTGGCTTAAAATCTGAAGACATTGGTGCAGCAAGTTGCTTGGTTCAGAAACTCTCTTGTGTGTCTCTGGATCATGGTCATTAAGGATCTTAAGTAGCAGCTGGAGGCAGTCTGTGGGTATGACCTCCAGGGTCCCATGGGGATGACATGATGAGAAGGACTGACCCATCCCCTATCTCTTGAGGCCTGAAGTTACTTTAGCATAAATCTTAATCTGCATTTTTGCTCACTCTTTAAGGGTTAATGTCTAGATGTAGAATTGTGTTTGTTTGTCTTATTGACCCCATGGGATAGAGGTTGCAGGTACTTTATTGTGCTATATTGCCAAATAGTTTGGATGAGGATTGGATTCTGTTTGGGGATGTACCCTCTTCTTTGCAGAATCAGAGGTAGTGGGAGATGCTACTGAGTCAGGATCACCTGAGACAGCTGACACGCTGACATTTCTCAGTGTGTTTTATTCGATACATGTCAGCTCTCAGTCAGTGCTTTATCCTCTCTTCTTCCAGGATGGTGATCATTACTGTGGATTTCCAAACCTTTCTGCCTCTTTGACTTTTAGATACCCAGTTGTTTTACATCCTGGCCCCCTTGTAGTTGGGTAACTAGTGGTAAACTCATCACTAGTTGGGGGGTTGCATAAAATGTGTGTGAAGGGGGTATACTACCACTGCTCTCAGCATAGAATTACTGATGTGAGGTTGTGCAGAACATTCCCTTTTCCACATGCCTGGCTGCATGTAAGTTAGTCACCACATTTTGGGTCCTGAGTGAGAGAGACAGAACATTGACCCTCCGCAGACAACTAGTTAGGAAGATGCAGTAGACAAAGAAAGGCATCTTTTTGATCACTTTTGAGATTTTGGTAGCACTTGAAACCACAGCATGAACTAGCCTGTTCTGGATGTGATACCTTCGGTTCCTGATTTTTTTTTTTGTTCAGAAATATACATAACACTATCTGATTATTTAATGTATGAAAATACTGATGCAGTTTATTATTATTATTATTAGTGAAACACCATGAGGTACAGTTGTAGATTTAATTTTTTGTGCTTGGGTTTCGATTATACAATGATCAAATACCCATCCCTCCACCAGTGTCCATTTTCCACCACCATGGATAATATCCCATCCCCCCCATCCCCCCCATCCCGCCCTGCCTCTGTGGCAGGGCAATCCCTTGGATTCTTTGAAATCTTTATGTCCAGGCAGCACAGAAGTGTCCGTGTGCCTTGAGTCAGAGAGAAATGAGGTTTGCACCTCTATTTAAATTAAAAATTATTTTAATCAATGGTCCATATGGAAGAAAAGGAGAGCAAGGATTAGTTGGAGATCAAGGGGAATTAAAAATTTCTTATGTCCATTCCTCAATTGTTTGTTGCTCAAGAGTAGAAAATAGGTATCTACATGTTGTACCCCAGTGTTCTATGACAAAAGGCAGCCGAAGAATTTTTTTTTATTTGTAAAATGAGGGAATAGAACTTGTTTCCCTCTGAGATTCCATTCAGCTTAAAATGATGTTAGTTCTTGAAACAATTCTTTAATGTGAGATATAATCCTCATTGCTGGTCTGTTTTCCTCCCTTAAGTGGTACATACAAAAGCAAACACCATTGATGAGCACGTGATCAACTCCTCCGGACAAGCAACATGTTGCAGGAGCTGTTAGCATCCTGCTCATATCCCTTCGCCTTCAATACTTCTGTGCAAGCAGCTGCATCTGAGCCAAAAAAAAAAGTGGAAGAAGTAAGAGACAGGAAAACTATGTGAATCCCAGGATAATCTCATAATATCATAATATTAATCCCTTATAAGAAAGCCAATGAACTAGAGAACTCAATGTTATCTATGAAGTTTCATCATCTCTGTACTATAATAGCATATTGTTGACTGGCTAGAAGACAGGATTCTCAGGGAAGATGAATTTAGGACCATGCTTATGCAATAATTGGCACATCCACACTGAAGAGAAGAAATATATCTCCCCCAAATAGGCCCATTGACAGCACAGTAATAAAGCCAGAGGACTGAATCAGTTCTTAAAACGTAACAGAACCTGAACATTTCCTAGTTTTCAGTAATTTTTGTTTTATTGCATGTCCAATCCTCTTATTCACACATTATTTTTCACTGAGTGAGAGAAAATGGTTACTTGAGAAATATACATTATTGATTTCAAACAAGTACTTGTAATTCTGTCTTTCTGGAAAACCCTAATTTTTATCTATTTATTTTGTTTTGTATATTCACCTGAATAGTCAGAAAACTCTCACATATTTTATTTAGGTTTTCATTTTTTTTCTAATTCCAACCAGAAGCGAAATACAATTGAAACTGATAAACACTAATTTTTACTCTAAAGGAGTATGATCCTAATTTTTAATTGCCTAAAAGCATTCATGTTAGAATGAGTTGGAAATAAATCCTCTGGCTCTTTATTCTGAGAGGAACTTTTCACTGAATCCCACAAGAGAAATAAGAACATAGAAGGAATAATGGAGTGCATAAATGTGCATAAACATCCATGGGAAAATAAAGTTAAGAAAAATATGAAGTAAATTACATTCAAGGAAACCATATTGGTTAAAATAGGTCTCAAGTCTTGACTTATAGCCTATAAACCTGTCTCTCAGTTCTTTATCTTCACTTCTACCACCTTAGAGCATTGATTTCTAATTCTTCCATATTGTATCTTGAAACACTGGTAAAGGGACTGGTGCAGTAGCTCTGCTACTATAAAATAATGTCAATACTGTTGTAAATGATGATGCCTCAATTAAAAAAGGAAAAGAAAACAAAGAAATTCTACCATTTGGGTTAAGAAGGAAATAAGGTATGAAAGACTTGGCCCAGATATCATATAAAGTCAGTAGTGAGACCAATGAATAAAAGCGTTAGATGCAGCAACTTCTAGGACATCGTAAGTTTAAGTCATTCCTACACCCCAGTGTTTATGGATCTATTTTTCATTCAATTCTACAGTTCCCCAGGTTTATGTAATACCAATATTACCACTCCAAGACCAAGAATTATCTCCCTCATGCTATGCCAGAGTACACAGTATTATTTCAAGCTGCACAGTAGCACCAGGCAACCCTACACTTTCCTCCTCAGCATTGGGTTAAGGAACAAATTTAAGACAAATAAGACAAATAAACCTCAGAAGAGAGCAACATGCTGCAGAGATGCCGCCTCAGCCTGCGCCAGGCTGACTTCAACCGGGGAACCTCAGAGGTAGACAGGTTAAGTTCCTCCACCTGCCCCCACAGAACCCCAGTAGTCGGCAAACTCCAAAACCCAATCGCCACCATGCCTAAGGCCAATCTTCACAGGCTCAAGATGAGCCTCCCACGAATGAGAATAAATCCGCTGAAAAATCCAGGTATGTGGGTGTTGTGACTGAAACCTTCAGGTTCCCGTGGAGCCACAGAGCTGAGTTAGGAGTAGGCCCCTCCCCCCATCTCCCTGGGCTTCTGCCTGCTTGGCAGTCACCCCCATGAACCATCTCTGGGCACTATATAAGCACATTAATGGCCATGATCCAGAGACTCACAAATAAATCTTGGAAGAGAGCAACACATTACAGAGATCTCTGGGACCCCCAAATCACTATCCAGTGTAAAATTTAACTCCAGCTCTATCACTCTATTTAAAATTTCAGAATTCCTGGAGTGCACAGCCACTTCTGTGGCTGCAAAACATCTCACACTTTATACCACTGATATACCAAGAGTAGCACACCACATTTAATAGAGGAGTAAAGTAGAAGGCAACCGATCAATCTTGATTAAAAAAATATATGTATAATATTAGCACACAAGGCTCAATCTGTAACAACATGTTAGTGATCTCTTATACAGGGGTTTAATGACTCCAAGGTGACATACAATGATTTTCACACACTTTCCTCTACGGAAAACTTTTTGATCATTTTTGTGGATTATTCATAACAAGCAATACAAAATAAATTATTTAACATCTGCCTTTGGGGCAGGCTTGGGTGGTGGTGGAAAAATTCAAAATAATAGTGGTGGGTAGGTATAATGGTGGTGGGGTTGGTGTAATAATTCACAATAAATTATTGTGAGCAACTTTATAAAAAATTTTTTAAATTTAAATCATAAAGATTACTTCAATATTTATCACGTAACTCAACCTCAGAATAGTCGTGAAAATTAATGTATGACAAGAGGTTTGGGACCTATAGGACCAGTTTTACATTGTAAATAGCATTGTGTTGTGATAAGTATATGTCAATTTTTAATGATATGCAGAAATAAATATCTTGTTTATGTTTTCTGCAGTTAATCTGGTTTTTCTTTAGAGTAAACTCACTTTTACAGAGATTAGTGGAAGGAGAAAAAAACATATATCCAGTGCAATTTAATTTTAATTTTAATGGTTTTTTTTTGGTTTACTTTTTGCGTCACACCTGGTGATGCACAGGGATTACTTCTGACTCTGCACTGAGGAATTACCCCTAGCGGTGCTCAGTGGGCCATATAGGATGCTGGGTATCGAACCCAGGTTGGCCGCGTGCAAGGCAAACACGCCCTACCTGCTGTGCTATTGCTCCAGCTCCTAATTTTAATTTTTTAAATTGAATCAATGTGAGATAAACAGTTAAAAAGCTGTTCATGATCGGGTTTTAGTCATATAATAGGCTATCACCCATCCTTCCACCAGTGTACATTTACCACCAGCAATGTCCCCGGTATCCCTCCTGTTTCCCCTGACACACACACACACACACACACACACACACACACACACACATACACACACACCACCACCACCACCACCACCACCACCACCACCACCACCACCATCACCCATCCAGTCTGACTTTATGGCAGATCCAGTGCAATTTTAATAATCAATAATACTTAAGAATTTATACAGACCCATTAGGAAATCCTATCTTCTTTGGACCTTCTTCTTTCTAGGAAAGTATCTGGTTGGATGGTGAAAAGACATGACTTTTACATCTTCATGAAAGCAGAAGAATCAGAGCCTAAGCACATTGTCATTATCTGCTTCTGATCTAGGGGAGATGGGCCCTGTCCACTGGTTTGCTTGCCATAATCAAGTCACCATAAAAAAAAAGCAAGTCACCATAGCCTGTGGTCTCTCCCTTTGTAATCAGAGCCCAGAGAAGATGCCAGAGGATTCAAACTCCCCATAACTCTCTCTGTCTGAGACCCTTGACATATGCCATTTCCCTTACCCAGATATGGATATCATACCTCTGCTACAAGGTCCCATGGTTCACTGATTTGCAGCCTAAGAAGAGATACCTGCTCAGAAAAGATAAGAGTGTAACCACAAAGCATCTCTAGGTTTTGAGTGATGTTACTGCATCCAAATTGGTTGCAACGACTTTGTGCTCTGGGGAGTAATGGCCACTCATGTCTTCTTTCTCACTTTTATCTAATCATATCTCCATCTCTATGACTAGCTCCAGGTCCCCTGTCTTTACTCCATGCCCTAAGTCTATCCATTGAATATTTTATCAGTCAGTGTCACAACAGGAAATAGCATATTCAAAGAAGAAAATGTTAATATCAATTTAAAATTTTGAACTATGTCCATAGACATAGCAAGGTTCAGAATGTGTCCAAGACCTGAGACTTCTTCAGGGCTACAAAGTCAAAGTTGATTTCCCAGCAAAACTATCCTATCAGGTACCTGTTTCTCTCACAATGGGCACCTGAACTTTCCAAAGATTGAGCGACATGAGAGCACATCAAAACGACTGCAGAGCAGATATAAGATTCTAGATGCCTTTCTATTAAGCCAGACAATAAGGTAAAATTATAATACAATACCACTATTTTGATCCAAATTTTTGTTTTAGAAAATGTATGCATTTCCATTTAATTATTATTATTTTTAAATTTATGGTGTCAGGGACTGGACCCAGGGTCTCACACGTGCAAGGCAAAAGCCATACCTACTGAGCTCCATCTCAAGGACAAATAAATGCTACTCTGTTAACATTTAAAATCTTTGTTACTGGTATTATAACTGAATTAATTTTTTCCTGTTCTTGGTATTAATTTCCAATATAGTGTCAAAAGCTACAACACAAAGTAAGAAAAGTTCTTTTGAATTTTCAAAAATTTTTAAGTGTCAAACAATCACTGAAACCAAAATGTCTGAGAACCACAGGTGCAGACAAGTCACAAGGGATATTAACAGCAGGATGCTCTCGGGGCTCCCAGGCCTAGGGTAGGCGGGACAGGTGGTCACCAGCATGTAAGTGCTCGGGTTGGGGGTGGAGTCAGGACTTGGGGAGAGAGAACCATCTGCCAGGACTGACAGTTCTGTGACAGGGATGCTTCCCCTTGACAGAATCAACCTAACACCAGTAAACAAGAGAGTTGTCAGACTGGGCCCAGCTTCTCCAAGAGTATCATAGAAAAAGTGGGGAGCAAATTGTTCAGGAGCAGATGAAAGATGATCTACAAATGCCTGTTTTCAGCTAGTCAGACCCTTTTTCATTATCAGAGCTGCCTTCTCCAACCTTCTGATTCAGGAAACACAGTTTGGGGTTTTTTTTCCTCAATCATTCAAGAAAACTTTATGAACCAATTTCTCTAGAATTCATTGTTGACATATTAAAGGAGGAATAAAAGATGTACAGTTCTGCTTGTACAAGTAAAATTTGCACAGTGGTGTAAGCTCACAGAAATAAAGTAAATGAAATAAAATTCTGTCTGATGTTTTTTATTGCTATGTGATCCCAGGTTGCAGACCTGTAAATGAAAACTACCTTTGTCCTTTTCTATTTCTCATATAAAAAGTTTCCTTTAGCTTTTCAGATAGATTAGGATGATGTTCTCCTTCAGAAAAGCAAGATAGTAGAAGAAATTTTACATTTTGAAACCATTACCAACTTAGAACTTCAGGATTTGTTCTTTAAGTCCTCCTTAACTTTTACATAAAATCATGTTATTTGTTTCATCTCAGTTTAAAATATTTATGGTCACGGTCCTCTCTTTGTTCATCGATTTGCTTGAGCGGGCCCAGTAACGTCTCCATCGTGCGACTTGTTTTTACTGTGTTTGGCATATCGAATAGGTAGCTTGCCAGGCTTCGCCATGCTGGCGAGATACTCTCGGTAGCTTGTCGGGGTCTCCTAGAGGGGCAGAGGAATCAAACCCGGCTCAGCCAGCCAGCTGCACACAAGGCAAACATCCTACCTGCTGTGCTATCGCTTCAGCCCTAAATATTTATGGGTAATTAAAAAATATGCAGTTGACCTTGATTTCTAAAGCCAAGAAGAGCCCAGTTTAAATCCTGCAGCGATTCCTAATGGGGAACTGTGGATATTAGCTTATTTGGGAAGGGGAAGAAAAAGGGGGGGATATTTGCTAATGAAATGAAGCTAGAGAGCATAAGATATGAAGAGCATTATGGATCATATGGATCATTATGGATGGTCTGGTAGGATTTAAATTTAATGATAAGTGCCTCCAGAATAATGAAGCAGAAGGCAATTCACAGAGACACGTGCAGTCAATGGAAGCAAAGAGGAAGAGAATAGTGAGGGGGCCAAAGTCAAGGAATTCCTGCAGTCACTTGAAGCTAGAAAGAATGGTTTCTCCCAAAGGGTCTCAAGAGCAAGTATGGCCTTGCTAGTGTTCTGATTTCAGATTTCTGAAAGTATATATTTGTTGTTTAAAGCCACCGTGCATATGGAGTTCTTGAACAGTGCTGGGCACACCATGGGACCAAACCAAGTTACCGGTTTGCACTAACTGGTTATG